>RCUC01145485.1:0-42285 GCA_003697995.1 Taxidea taxus jeffersonii | reverse complement strand
CTGGTAGCCCTTAGGGCAGCTTGGCTTCAGGACTGGGTGCAGCTCCAAGCTGGGCGGGAAGGATTCCTAGAGAGACCAGGAGGACCCGCTGATGCCAGATGCTGTGGGGCAGGCTAGGGGAGGGGTTGGGAGGGTCTGGGCCAGAAACAAGTCTCCCTGGGCCCTTGGGGAGGGGATTCTATATCCCAGTCCAAGGGGGCAGGCACTGGAGTCAGCCCCACTGTACACATGAGGGGATGAAAACCCCCAAAAGACCCCAGCGCTTGCAAGGATGGGGCTGGGAATCCGGACCCAGCTCAGTGCGAGAGCCCAGCCCTTAGCCACATGCAGGGAGGCCTCATCTGGTATCCCGCTGCCCCATTGCGCAGGGGTTCTCTGGGCGGCTGGCTGCCAGCAGGTGCTCACCAGTGTCTGGCCCCAGGAGCAGGGCAATTGCCCCCCTGCCCCAGGATGTCTTCCGTGTCCCGCCAGGTTGGGAGGTCACCTCGCAGCCTCTGTGTGGTGGCCCTGGGGATGCCGGGCAGGCTGTGCTTCATGGAGGCATCCTCAGGGAGGTGATCCGGTGGCTCCTGGGCGGACCTGCGGGGGACAGGAACCTGTGAGCTGCGTGGCCCCTGAATCCCCCGTCCACCCAGGGCTGGAAGGGCCCTCAAGTCTGCGACCCTTCGCCTGCCCACTGTTGGATGGGGTCGTCTACAGGATGAGGAGGGGTGCCTGGCAGTGCCTCTGAATCCTGTCCCCTTCCCCGAAGCCTCACAGGCCGGGGCAGTCCCAGCCCAACGAGATGTTGGCCATGGCCTCCTCCTTGGACCTGCGCACGGGGTTTTGGGCAAACTCTCTGGTCATCTCCCGACGCTCCTGAGCACCCATTCCGATGTTGACCGGGGAGCTAACCCATTCTCGGTGGTACCCTGCCGGACTGGAGGAGAGAGGGCTCCAGTGAGATCTCTACCTTGCAGGGAGCAGACGGGTGGGGGGGGGGTGGGCGCCAGCACCCCTACTCTCCCCTCCTCCCTCTCTGGCAGGCAAGGCCAGGCAGAACCCTGTCTCCATGGCAACCCAAGGCTCCCCAGTGCCTGATGGCTGCCTCCAGAGAAGGCTCAGGTTTTAAAACTATCTTGCGTGACTGTTTCTGCCTTTATTACCCAAACTGTGCCCCCCACTCCCTGCCACATATACCCACTCCTGCTGCAGCCCCAATGGGCCTTCTTTCCCATGGTGGGAAGGCCAGTCAGGCCACTGTGGAAATCCAGAGACAATGCTGAGACCCTGCGGGGGTTGGGGGGGGCTAGGAGTCTCTCCTGCCCAATCGGCTGCCTTTCTGGCTGGCCAGGGACCCCAAACTCCCCAATGGCTGCCTCAGGATGGAAAGGGCTGGGGAGCGGTCAGCCGAGAGCCCCACTCTGGGGCCCTGGGACGTGACCACAGTTCCTGTGGCCACTGGCCCACATGGAGGCTTCTCTCCTAAGCTAGCCAGCTGCCATTCCAGGGGACGGTCTCCCCCTGGGGGCCCCCAGGTCTCTGTCCTTGGCAGCTGTGTCACCTGCTCCCGGAAGCCTTGGCTTGCCATCAAACCACGAGCGGGACAAAACTGCAGCTTCTGTTTCCAACTCCCTATGACTCTCGGGGGCCCAGGGAGGGGCCCTCCTGAATCAGCAAAGATCCTGGATCTTAGGGCTTTACCCACAACTAGGCTCTGGAGTGGCCACGTTTCCTGAAACTGCACACAGTAGTTGGTCAATAAACAGATGGAAGCTCTTGGAAGCCCTGGGGCTGCTAGTTCCCGAGAAGTGAAGAGGCCGGGCTGATGGAGAAAGGGGCGGGGCGGGGGGATTGGTAAAGGTTATACCAGAGCAAGGACGCGCGTTCTTCCCACCTGCGTCTTGACACCCACTTCAGAAAACACTGGAAACTGTGCCAGGCAGACACCACCACATCCATCCCCAAGGAGCCGAGGGCAAACTTGCGTCTCAGAACCCGGGCCTGGTGGTTCCAAGCTTCTTTGCTGGACCAGCCAGTGCCAGCCTCCCCCAGAGAGAAGGTCTGATCTTCTGGACCTTTCTGGGCATCTCCTCAGCAGGGCAGGCCTTCGTGTATATGGGAAGACGCTTTAGGTGACTTGCCACCTTCTTCAGCCTCCGTAGGCCACGGAGGGGGCCAGACGTGGGAGTCGGGAGGCTGTGGGTGCCTGTTCCAAGGCGGGCAGATCTGGCGCTTGGGAACCAGTGGCAGCGAGAAGGCCTTTGGGGGTGGCCAGGCCTGGGCAGCCATTGTTGCCTCCACTGTGACTGCACCCTGGTGCCACCCACGCTGGGACACTGCTGCAGGACCTCGGACCCCTCTACTTGGTTTTTGAGACCCTCCTGATACTCTGGAGAAGCCAGCGCGGGTGCAGTCTCGGCAAGGTCAGTGGATTCCTGGCCTCTGGAGGCCGGCCCTGACTCCTGGGACCCAGGGCCGAAGCCTCTGCTCTCTGGACTCCAGGCTGGAACTTTCTGGAGGCCCGAGGCTCCCCAGGCTGTCCGCTTACCTGCACAGCTGCGCTCCCAGTAGCGGAGCGCTGTGTCCCGCAGGGTCTCATCAGCGAATCGCACTCGGAAGGGGCAAAATCGCTTACGTTGCCCTGAGCTTTCCCCCGAGGAGCTGTGGGTGAGCACAGCCTTGAGCTTGGGGGCCTGTGCACCGTGGGGCCTGCTGAGAGCGACCAGAGGGGCAGGGGAGTGTCAGGACTTGAGCCCCCAGCCCCACACCCCACCCCCGCAACACATAACCCCAGGGACCAGAGCTCGCTGTGTATCCTGACTCCCACAGTAGCTGGCCATTTTGGAGTTACTGCCTGCGGGCCAGGCTGCGCAACACACATGCACCATGCCTCAGCCTATTACACCCCACAACCCTGGGAAACATGATCATCAGTCCCATTTTACAGAGGAGCAAACGGAGGCACAGAGACGTTTTGCAACTTGCCCAAGGTCACACAGCCGGGAAAGGGTAGAGCCAAGATTTTTTCATTTTTTTTTTTTTTCTTTTCTTATTTATTTATTTATTTTTCTATGTATTGGCTAAGATTTGAATCTTAGTTCCAGAGCTGACAATCCTATATACCAAACGATTCAGCAGAGAGAAGGAGAATATGAACTTGAGAGTTAAGGAGGCCTGGGTTTCCACCTTAACTCTTTGAAGACTCAGTTTCTTTATCTGTCAACTGGGCATCAACCTTGTGCCCCCCACACAGGGTGACGAGATGAACCGGACACCACAGCACTGCACCCAGGCTGTGGGCTGCCCTCCCTTTTCAGTTATATATTATATAGTGTAGGCGTGATAATAGCCCCCTGACAAAAGTTTGGTAAGTGTGAAATAACTTATGGGAGGCATCTCGTGCAAGGCCTGGCATGGGGCCCACCCTCAGTAAAGGGCATTCTGTTGTTGTTACATTTATTAATTTCAGCCTCAAGGGCAAGGCTGCAAGAAGGCCTGCTTGATCCATCCATGGCTCTGTTATTCAGAAATGCCACGTTCAACCTTAAGGACACACATATTGATGTATCCCTGCATCCATTTCTCTGACTACATCTTTATGTCTGTGTGGGCATGTAAGGGACGCTTTCCTCAGCCCACCAAAGGGCCAGGCAGCCGGGAGGTGTCCTAGGCGACTACAGGCATCGGGACCTAGGGATCCAACACTTGTCTGCTTATCAGCGTCTGGTCTGTGCTGGCCTCGGGGCCAGACACAGGTGCACCCCGGCTCTGCCCAGGGGACTGAGATCTCAGTTCTCCTATCAGAGACTACCAGAGCCTATTCCAACGTGGCCTGGTGCCACCCCCTCAGGGCCTACCAGGGGATCTTGCCCACCAGGGGGTGCTCGAGTATTAGTTCTTAAACGTGAAACACCGTGACTGTGCCCACCCTTGCTGTTTGTCATATTTGAGCTGATGAGTTCCATACTTTTATTTACTCTATCCTATGAGACATAGTTTGTCGATTTCATTGATTTAAAGTTCCTGGCTTGGCGAATGTGTTTCACTTCTGGCGCCTTCTCTGAGCCATCGGTGGTGTCTGCCTGGAGCACCGTGTCAGGGAGGGTTCGAGGCCCAGTGCGGGGACAATGCCGGGATCAAATAGTATTGTCAGCCATGGGTCCAGAAGGACAAGGAATGGCAAATATGTCGTGTATTTACTCTCTTTGGTTTTTAAACTCATGGGCAATGCTCTTCACCTTTCACCACAGTTTAACCCTGTTAACGCCAGAGGAGTTTTTTCTGCATTCTTTCCCCCCTTCATTAGAGCTATGGCATCAAGGTCCAGGAAGCTCTAATGCCCAGGCTCTTTTACCTCCATCCCTTATCTTATTTCCCCCAAAATCTGACTTATAGCAAAACCTATTAAAAGTTAGAGGAAGAAATGGACAAATGAATGGTGGGATGGGTAAAAGGATGGAAGACTGGGTGGGTGGGCGGATGGATGGACGGGTGGATGAGTGCCTCTATGTATGGGCTCATAGATGGCTTCATGACAACATTATAGATGGACAGTTGCCTGGATTTACAAGTGCATGGAAGGATTTGTAGATGACTGATCATTGGATTCATGGATAGATGGATAGAATCATCAGAGTTTGTGGTTAGAAGGATGACTGGCTAGATGGATGGATGGATGGATGGATGGATGGATGGAGAGATTCATGGATGGGTTGTAGAAGACCTGGTTCACAGAGAAGATGTATGCAAGGATGGATAGGTGAATGGGAGCAGGAATATCTGAATGGATTCATGGCTGGACTATGAATATGCTGGCAGAAGACCTGATGAGTGAGTGGATGGGTTCATAGATGTTGATGGATAATCCTTGGATAGGTTGGGAGGAGACCTACTCTGGGATAGATCTATGTATCGATAGATAAGTGGATAGATGGATGGATGGATGGATGGACGGACAGACAGATGGATGGGTGGATTCATGAATGTATTATGAATAGTTTGTCAGAAGACCTGATTCATGGATGGACACATAGATGGATGTACAGGTGGACAGATGGGTAAATTCATGGGTGAAAGACAAGAGGAAAGAAAAGAAGAGATGCTCTTTCTCTCCATTCCCCTACCGCCAGTCTCCTGTAACTCACTGGTTGGCCTTCCTGAGGGTGAATTGTGAGTGATCTCTCCTCAGGGTCCCCAGGGCAGGTATCTGATGGAACAAAATCTTCTTAAGACTATTCTGGAAGTGCGATGACTGGCCCCTTGAAGACAAACAAGCCACACCTGGCATGAGTGGTCAGGGTCCACCATCCTCAGAGCACTGTTGGCAACCCTGTCCCCATCAGTGGGTAACTGACACTTACCGCAGGTCTGGAAGGAACCGACAGTGGGGACACTGGGGGGCATGGTGGCTGTGCTCTGACACACTCCTCTTTGGTCGTGATGCCGAGGATGCTGGGAGCCAGGAGGAGGTGGAAATAGCTATAGGCCTTCGCTTGGGGACAGTCCTTAGTAGGCTGTTCCTAGTTATAGGGCCTTGGGCCTCAGTTTCCTCAACTGTACAACAGGGACAATGGCAGACCCATCCTCAGGGGACTATGCCAGACCTACCCCCCCCACCAACAGTAGCGCCATTCATCTTGGAAATGACTCCGCCCCGCGCCTGCTCCGCCCCTGCCCCGCCCCCTGGGGAGTCCTGGAGAGGCCTCACTCGGCGGCCGGGGTTCCGCGCACTCTGCCCCCAGGTGGTGCAGGAACTCCCGGAACCTGCTGGGGAGAAGCTCTCCTAGCAGGGCGCGAAGGGAGTCCGGGGCCTCCCTGGCCGCGGCCCTGCGGGGATCCTCGCGCTCTCCAGGGCCCCGGCGCCGGGGCGCGAGTTCCCGGGGCGCACGGGCCAGGAGCAGGGGCGGCAGCAGGAGCGATCGCAGCCTTGTCGGGTTCTGCGCCCCGCCCTGGGCCAGGGTGGGCAGGGCGGGTAGACGCGGCGAGGGGTGCCGCACGTCTGGGTGCGAGGACCCGCTCGGCCACCACGCGCCGCTGCCCTCCGAGGCCCTCAAGCCGCCGGGGGACCCCGCGCCGAGGACAGCGCGGAGCTGGGGCAGGCGCAGCCTGGGCAGCAGCGGGTCTCTCCTTCCGCGAGCGCCGTCGCCAGGGAGGCCCTGGGGCTCCACCTGCTGGGCCCCGGGGTTGGGGGGACGCCAGGGCATGTCTGGCCCAGCGCTCAGCTCAGGGCATTCTCACGCCAGTTGGGGGTGACTGGGGTGCCGTGCGACCTGAAGACGAGCGCATAGGCCAGCCCCCAGGCCATAGTGCCCGGAGGGGGGTTCCTTGTCGTTTGCGGGGTAACACCACTGCCTCGTCTGGCAGCGAGTGGCTTCAGGCCAGAGCTCGCCCAGCCTCTGTTTCCTCACCTGCAAAATGGTCACGTAAGAGTACACACCTTTCTGAGTTGCTGTGACGTTTAGGGGAGCCAGCACATGTAAATGGCATAGAATAGTACCAGGCATGCTGTACGTGCTCAGCAGAGGCGAGCTGCGGTTACTATTATCATTATTTAGGATTTAGTCCGAGTCCCACTACTTATTAGCTTTGCGACCTTGGACAAGCCAACTGACTAACTTCTGTCGGTGCCCTTACCTGTAGAATGGGGATAACAGAGCACCTGTCCCTTTGTGACTTAGCCATTAGGGTGTTCAAGTCCTATTAGGTTCTTAGCACTCCCCTGGGAATTAGGAAACCTGCAACCAGTCTGGAAGGAGAGAATTGCCCAGCAGTTGCCCAGTCCTGCTGGGGCCTCTTGGGTGGAGAGCTTGTTGAAAATACAGGTGTCCCGGATTCTGACTCAGTAGGTCTAGGGTGGGACCAAGACCCATATTTTCTTTTTAAGATTTTTTTTTTTTAAAGTAATCTCTACCCCCAGTGTGGGTCTCGAACTCACAGCCCTGAGATCAAGAGTGGCAAGCTCTACCAGAACTGCTCAGTCAGGGACGCCTGGGTGGCTCAGTCGGTTAAGCGGCTGCCTTCGGCTCAGGTCATGATCCCAGCATCCTGGGATCGAGTCCCACATCGGGCTCCTTGCTCGGCAGGGAGCCTGCTTCTCCCTCTGCCTCTGCCTGCCACTCTGTCTGCCTGTGCTCGCTCTCTAACAAATAAATAAATAAAATCTTAAAAAAAAAAAAAAAAAAAGAACTACTCAACCAGGAGCCCCAAGACACATATTTTTAACAAACTTGCCCTTCGGGAGACAGAGCCCCACACCTGCCCCCAGCTTCTAACACGGTGGGGGGGGGGGTCTTGGAGCCTGCTTTCTCCCTATCACATCCCACTCCCAGACTGTTGTCAGCTCTGAGCTGGCTCCTGGTGTCACACTCACCGCAGGGGCCTTCAGGTGGGTCCAGAGAAGGTCCCTTGAGTTTAGAGCCCCCTAACCGGCGGGCTGGTCCTTGGGAGAGCCCATCTTCCCAGCCTGGTCCCTCTGGTGGACACTCCCTGCTGCCTCCTGGGCCTCTTCAGGGTCATTGTGATCCGCCCCTCACCCAAGGCCATGTGAGGAGCGGTGGGCTCTCAGGCCTAGAGACAGAAGGTGGGGCTTTGTACCCAGGAAGTCAAGGCTGCACTCACAATGGGGTGGTGGGACACCTGACAAGGGCAGCCCGGCCCAAGCCAGGGGCGGAGGGCCCAGGGGTTCACTGCCCTCTCTGGATCTGGGAGGCCCGGGTGGGTCAAGTTCGGGCTGGGCACCTCTGGAAGTACAACTTCTGCCGGAAGGCTGGGCAGTAAGAATGCAGTGGGCCTGGAAACTAAGCGAACCGATTTCAAATCCAGGCTCCGCTTCTGTTTGCTACGCAATGCTGGACGAGTTTGTCCATTCTTGGGGCTTCATTCTATGACTCTTGGCTGGGACGAGGCAGGGGCAGAAGCTTGTACTGTGACACTTGAGTGGGGGGAGAAGGGTTGTTTGGACCAGCAATTTCGCCAGCATGGTATCCTGTTACAATCTGAGGAGTCTGCCTGGAGGAGGCATCATAGCTGATAGATCCATTCTCCACAAATGCTCCTCAACGAGGGATGGAAGGGCAAACCTCCTTAGGAAGTTAGAATATTGAGTGGGAAAGGTGAACATGTCTTATATTTATTCTAAGAGTACGTGAGTTTTTGGTTTTTTTTAATGGATGAGGAACACTGGACTAACTAGATGATTTCTAAGGAGCCCTCCAGCTCTTGCCAGCTGCAAACATTTCTTGACCAACTAGTATGTGCAAGGCTTGGGAATTCAGAGATGCGAGAGGCTCTGAGGTCGGGGCTGTCTAGATCTGGAAAGGCCTCAGAGTCCAGGTGGAGGGAAGGGACTTTCTCTTCCACTGACAGGAAAAAAAAAGGTAGGAGTGGATTTTGGGGCACTTCTAAAAGAGCTGGGCTCAGAGCTGCCCCCAAAGGAAGATTATAGACACAGCCAGCAGTTGAGACTGTCCAGGACTTATCCCCTTCCCTTAGAGACATGGACAATGAAGCTTGGGAGAAGGGCCCAGGCCAGGGGAACCAAGTATGACCTAGAGTACTATGGAGAGGATGCCATATACTATATACGTAAACAGATTTGGGGGACTCAACAGCAGCCAGCCCTCCCCCACACCCCATAGCTTTTACTTCGTTAGAGCAAACACACTTTTTTTAATTAAAAGATTTTATTTATTTATTTATTTGACACAGAGAGAGAGAGAGCGAATGAGTGCACAAGCAGGGGGAGCTTCAGGCAGAGGGAAAGGGAGAAGCAGGCTCCCCGCAGAGCAGGGAGCCCAATGTGGGTCTTGATCCCAGGACCCTAGGACCACGACCAGAGCCGAAGGCAGAGGCTTAACTGACTGAGTCACCCAGGCAACCCTGGCAAACACACTTTTAAGAACCTCCTGTGTGTAAGGCCCAGAGGAAGGCACTGTAAACCTAAGACCAGGGCGTCAGTTTAGGAAAAATGAGCTTATGCTAAGTATTACCTATTTACTGAGAGTCCCCAGCAGGCACAGGGCTGAAGCCTCGACCTGCAACGTCCGACACATTTAACACTGGCAGAAGAGGAGACTGAGGCTTGGAGAGGTTCACAAGGCCTACCCACCTGCAAACTCACAGTCCATCAAGGCTGTTTCCGGGATCCCTCCGAAAGTTCTGTACGTGGGAGGAGCCTATGGGGGGGCAGGCTTTTGGGAATGGAAACCTCAAGGACTTGTTCTCTTTATTGGGGTAACTGCGTTGGCAGTATCAAAGGTACTTCTTTCTTTCTTGGATCTGTATGTTATTTTTAGATGCAAATTGTTATGGGTAAGGTTTGAAGAATAAGGCTTTCCCCCCGCCCATTTTTACCGAGCAGAAAAGCCACAGAACCCTCGTTTTTATAAGTCCAGCTTTCAGCCTCTAACCGGACCCGCGCACGTGCGGGAGGCAGGACAGGCTTGGAGCTGGGGCTCTTTTAAATCCGAGAGGTTCTTCCAGGGACCCAAAAGTCAACTGAGGTCAGCCGCCCATGGGGCGGAGCGAACCGCTCGAGGGGCGGAGCTAGCCTCGGCCCCGCCTCCGGGCGCCCGGAAGTGACGTGTATGGACAAAGGCAGCGCGCGCCGCGAGGTGTCGCGTTCGTCCGTGATCGGACGGAGCTGGTGGTGGCCTTGTGGGCTCGTCGTCGCCGCTGCCGCCGACTTCCCTTCCTCTTTCCCGTCCTCTTCTCCCGGGTCCCGGGAGCCCCTGCCCGGGGTGAGTAGCGCGAGGCGGAGCGGGGAGCGGTGGCCGGCGGGGGAAGGGAGGCCCCGGCCCCCAACTGCCTCGGCGCCCTGAGGCCCCAGCTCGTCACGTGACCCGGCACGAGCTGCCGGGGCCCCACGTGTGTGCCCCGGGGTGGTCCGGCCTGGACCTCCGGTGGCGGCGGGTGGAGGAGGAAGGCCGAGGCACCCGGACCCTGGACGAGGCACTCCCCGGCGCCGTCCCGGGGCGTACGCTAGACCCTTCCCTCTCTGAGCCTCAGTTTCCCCTGTGAGAATCGGGGATTAAGGAGAGCACGCACTCGGAGGGTAGGTGTCAGGATGCAGTAAAATGGTCAGGTCAGAGCCGGGCCCAGAGTAGTGCTCGTGGCTGGGAGTTGCTATCATATTTCACCTTGGACCCAACCCCAGTTATGGCTGGACACCGGTGCCGCCTAGAAGACAGCTCGCTGCCTAGAGCCCTTGGAGCCAAGGTCAGCCAGTTTGCGGAGGGGCTGCCATATCGACCGAAAGGCCCCAGCTCTGTTGCCTATCCCCGGTAGGGTCTCTCTGAGATAGAAACAGCTGGTGTCAGAGGCCCTGGCGGTGGGGTGCGGTGGGGTTGTGTTGCAGGTAGTCTGGTCATTGCCGAGAGAGGGAATGAGCCCCTGGAGGACTAGGGCCTTGGCTGTGTTAAGAAGTCCGGATTCCGTCCTTATGCTGTTCCTGGTTTCCCGTGTGTGTTTGTGTTAAGGCACATCACTCCTTCAGTGGAATGGTTTTCTGTCCCTCAGCTGGGTTCTGGGGAAGGGTTGGAGGGTACATATGGAATGCTTTGGTGGGGACCAGAAGCCATAGAGTCACAAAGATAGCATCTCCAGAGTCTCTGCAGTGTTTCTGTGCCTGCACGGATGGAAAGCTCACTCCCCAGCTGTTTGTCTACTGGATTGACCCCCAGCATCACTGTAATAATCCCTTAGGTGTGTCTAACACACTGGAGTTTATCGGGCATTTCACTCATTTGACAGAGATTTCTAAACTTGAGATAATACGTGCCTGCCACTGTACAGATCACTTGATGCTTTCACACCCACCTTTAATCATCCCAGTGGTCTTGTAAAGTCAACGTTGCTGTTCCCATTTCATAGATAAACGGACTTAACTGAGGCTCAGTGTCTTATCTCAGCTTATGTAGCCAGAGAGAAGCAAAGCCAGGAGTCAGACATGATTCATTTGACTCCACCAGAGCCTTTGCTTTTAAACACTCCCATCTCCCCTCCGCCCCCTGCCTTTTTAAGTCTTCTTTACTTCCTCCTTCCTTTTCTTTCTCATAGAGCACCTTGCCATTCCCATATGTCCAGCTGCTGTCCCAGATCCAGGGCAAACAGGCCCTGTCCGGCAGGCTGCAAGAGGGAGGAGGTAACTTCAGGATGTGATGCCTCCCCAGAGCATGGACGGTGACAGTTGAAACACCGTTCTTTCCCGTGGATCCTGGGAGAAGTAGTAGCTGGGGAGGCTGCCCACCTGTCCCCCTAAACACCTTGGAGGGCAAGAGGAGGTGGCCAGATGACTGTGAATGAAGCATGACACATTCCACCTGCAGAGGAGCAGAGTCCATGAGTATAGGGCTTCTCGTCCGGTCCCAGCTAGCCGAGAGTGCACACAAAGCCAGATTGTGCCCAGGACCTCTCCCTCCTCTGCAGCCGTGTAGCTCCTCACCACATCCTGGGCAGAGTATAGGAGGACTTAGTGCTATTTGACTGACAACCCCACTGTTCCCTCTGACTCCTAGGGACCTCCTGCCCTCTCCAGTCTGGACACCGGGAGACAAAGTATAGACAGAGCCCTAAGGAATCGTGTTTACTGATGAATCAGCTGTTGGAACAAATGTCAAAATTAGACTTGCCATTTCCCGGCCTGGATGTTCCTCCCCTGGCTTGTTCCTAGAATCTGCCTGTAAGTGGAGTTCTTGTAAATTAGATTATTCAGAGGACCTTGACATTTAAAGAAGTCATCTTGTAAGGCTTTTGGTAAAGCAGAAAAATTACATTGTCGGTAATGGCCTTCAGTGTTAGGTTTTGAGTGGTTGGATTTTTTTTTTTTAATATTTTATTTATTTATTTGACAGAGATCACAAGTAGGTAGAGAGTGGGGGGGCAGGCTCCCCGCTGAGCAGAGACCCTGATGTGGGGCTCGATCCTAAGACCCTGAGATCATGACCTGAGCTGAAGGCAGAGGCTTTAACCCACCGAGCCACCCAGGTGCCCATGGTTGGATTTTTCTAGGCTTTTCTCAAAAGTGGGGAATGTAGCCACACAGAGCTAATGCTTTGGTTCATTTGGCAACCAATGAGCAATCCCCCACCTTGTGTCCAGTGCTGGGCTAGTCGGGAATGAGTCATGTCCCTGTCCCAGGAAGTTTACCTCCTTGGGAGTGAAGGCAGACGGGCAGCGTACTGCCAGGGGAGGGCCCCACATTTACTCTGTTTATTCCATGGGGAGTGAACTTTTTGTTGAATCCTACATTGAAGGCAAAAGGAATACAGTGCTACTTCTCAGGGTCTTGCCGCTGTTCTCCAGGGAGCTCCCAGGCCAGTGGGGAGATAGATAAGAGGACGAAGCCAGCAGTTTGCCAAGACTGGTGGGCAGTGATGGGGACAGGGTCAGTGTGGCCGAGCTCGCGTCTGAGTGCCGAGTGGAAGAGCCAGCTTTGATGCCATCCTTCCTGGGTGATGGTGGAGAGGCTGTGGTGTGGTGGCTGTGGGGCCTGTTGGCGGGGGTGGGCAACCCCCAGACTGAACTCTGTGGGGACATTCGGGCCAGTGGCCCTCTCTCCTGTCAGCTCGCAGGGAGCTATAGTGATGTCCGCGCTACTGCACCCGGGATTCCTGGGCATGCGCAGGTTTCTGTGTCCTTTTGCTTTACTGTGTGACTCAGGGTGGGAGTGAACGTTCATTCTCCTTGAGCAGTGTGCCACCTTCTCTTCTTGGGGTGGGGGGATAGCCTCAGGTGCTCCGACACTGGTGTGGGACATGGTGGCGAGCCAGGGTGAGGGGATGCTGTATTTAGAACCAATGCCCCCTGGCCTGTTACCCAGAAGGGCCCTTTGATTGACATAGTAGTTGGAAGTTGCCTTCACTGTGGTCCCAGACCCTTGTTCCTGGGCTGGGAAGCTGGAGCATCAGCCTGAGAGCTGATTCAGGAATCTGAAGGGGAGGGGCGCCTGGGTGGCTCAGTGGGTTAAGCCGCTGCCTTCAGCTCAGGTCACCATCTCAGGGTCCTGGGATCCAGCCCCACATCGGGCTCTCTGCTCAGCAGGGAGCCTGCTTCCTCCTCTCCCTCTGCCTGCCTCTCTGCCTACTTGTGATCTCTGTCTGTCAAATAAATAAATTAAATCTTAAAAAGAAAAAGAATCTGAAGGGGATTGAAGGACTCTCTCCACACGATAGAAGGGCTCTAGAGGGCGGAAACAATGACAGTCA
Source organism: Taxidea taxus jeffersonii (assembly GCA_003697995.1). Taxonomy (NCBI): domain Eukaryota; kingdom Metazoa; phylum Chordata; class Mammalia; order Carnivora; family Mustelidae; genus Taxidea; species Taxidea taxus. The sequence continues at coordinate 29,101 of RCUC01145485.1, read as the reverse complement.
CAGATCTAAGAACTGGACCTCTTAGGGCATGAAGATGCTGTAGCTTCTCTTCTGGTTCCTCGGAGGGCCAGTGTGGCCTTGCCCGTGGGCAATGTCCGAATCCAGGAAGGAGCCAGGGAATGGGGAGGAGGGCCCTTCCCCGTGCCCCCGCCGGCTAGCTGGGTTCCCTGGAAAGGACTGACCGTGGCAGAAGCAGTGTTGCATCAGTGAGGAGCATCCTGAGTTGTTGGGCTGAGGTGGGCCTGCTGCTTCTGGAAGGTTCCTTGTCTTCTAGGACAAGTTCAGAGTACAGTTGTGCATGGGGGCTAGCGACAAATGTGGCTAATGAAAATTCTTCACCTCTTCTCCTTCTTTCCTTATAGTCAGTCTGTAAATTATGTATCAAGGGCTATGTGCTTGTCCTCAAGGCACGTTCCTGTTTCCTATCTGATGACTTCTCTTGAAGCCTTTAAGGCATTCTTCCATCTTGGGGGTGTCTCACTTGTTTTTGAGCACTATCCCAGGGTCCCATAGGAAGCTTTCTGTGTCGCCCTGTGTTCCGGGAGTCAGTGGCTTAACTAGCACCCAGGGGAGTGGTATAAAGGTGGAAGTAAAACCCCAGGAGCACAGTCGTGCAGGGTTCCTGGGGGTTTAGGGGACTTTCACCCTGCGCTGAGGAATTCCTGTGCGCTTGGTGCTGGGGACACTGGCGAAAAGGCAAGGTCGTGCCTCTGGAGCTTCCATCGCAGTGGAGGCTAGACAGGAAGTAAGTGGTGTGATTTCAGACAGGAATGCACATTCTGAAGGCAGGAAAGCCTGGGGATTGGATCTGGGTGTCGGAGGAAGCCACCTTAGCTGGGCTGGTCAGGGAGGGCCTCTGAGGATATGAGCCCTAAGCTGAGAGCCTGTGATGGGAGTGTGCGCCTGTCACTGTCTTCCCACAACGCTGCTTCTTGTCCCAGGTGCCACATGGCTCCTGCCTGTCCCACTCTGTTCCCACCCTGCCCATTGGTCCCACCGCCACTTACATCCCGGCACACCTTGGGCCCTTCGGAAACTCTCAGCTGATTGGTTTTCCGTTACCTACAGGCCAAACCCCGGCCCCCAGCCCGTCACCGGGGCCTCCCGTGATCCCGGCCCGGTCTGCCTGTCTAAGCTCGTCTCCCATAAATACCCTCTTCCTCTGTCTGCATTCCTGCCAGCCCAGGCCATCGTCTGTACCGCCTTCTGGGTGGCACACATGCCCTGCTCCTCCGATCCTGTTCGTGCCGGCACCCCCCCCTTCCCAACAGCCTCCTTTGTCTTTCAGGGCCTGGCTCAGGTTGCCTTCTCAGCTGCTGTCCTGTCTGCCGTTCGGAAAAGAGTCCTCTGTTCTTGGAGTTTCCACAGTACTTTGGGCTCAGTGGGCATCCTCACTCTTTCTGCCTTGTGTTTTAGTTGGTTCCACTCGTTTCTGGCTCCCGCTGGACTGGAAGCTCCCTGAGGGTTGGACAGTATCTCAGCAAAGCCTCGGGGCAACTAGGAAAGCTCTTGCGGTGGGGATGGTGCTGTGGGGGCCGGTGCCTCAGGGCAGAGATGCTGCCAGGCCCTCCCCCTCCCCCAGACCCTGGCTCCTGCGTTGTCGCTGCCCCTCCACCTGTCATGGTAACACCCTCTTGTGTCTGCTTTCACTGTCGCCCCAGAGCCCCCACAGCTGCCCACAGTCTTCCAGAAACACACATCTCTTGTCACTTCCTGCTAACCCTAAAGTAGTTCAAGCTCACTGCTCTTTAGCGGGGAGTCTAATCCCAAATGGGTCCCCCCCCCGACCCCGCATTTCATAGAGTGAAAGGCTCTATGGGCCTTTCACGCCTGTTGCAGGGAGCAGGCACACCCGTTGGCTTAGTGAACTCTTCCTTGTCCTTCAGTTCAGCTGATGGGCATCGTCCTCAGGGATGCCTTCCTTGACTCCGCGGGGGAGCACTTCCTCTGGGCTGGGCTGTGCCAGCATCTTGTACTTGTCTGCGGCCCCGAACGGTTGCCAGTGTGTGCGTGGAGCTGTCTGCCTGCCTCCTGGCACTGTGCCCGGTACCCAGTCCCGGCACGTTGTTAACCAAGGACCAGACCCCACAGCGAGCTCCATTCTGTGCTCGCGAGTGAGAGGGAGGCGAGTGGGCTCCCCGGGCCCCTCCCAGCATCAGCCGGAGCATCCATGGTAGGAGCTGGGGTTCCCTGCTCCATTTCCTCAAGTGTCAGTTGGGGTTCTCTATACTTTTAGAGTTAGAAGCCTTCAGGTCAGGTGTCGTGTCCAATAAGGAAAGGACTAGAAGCCCAGGACTCTGGGTCTCCTCCTCTGATACAAAGGTCACTTTGCAAAATGATTTGAATACGAAAGACAGGAGGCCCCGTCATCCAAGGGATAGAAGCCGTTTTGGGGACACGGGACATTTCTCTGCATCGGGCAGGGTTGTGTGACCTTGAGAAGCATGGGGTAGGACCGGGGCCCTCGACCTGGCTCATTTGCTCATTGTTGTTGTTCAGGAGGCGCTGCTGCTGTTGGGTGCCTGAGCTGCCGTGGCTGGTGACAGCATGACGAGTGAGGTGATAGAAGACGAGAAACAGTTCTACTCGAAGGCCAAGACGTACTGGAAGGAAGTCCCGCCCACAGTGGATGGCATGCTCGGGGGGTACGGCCACATCTCCAGCATCGACATCAGCAGCTCCCGGAAGTTCCTGCAGAGGTTTCTGAGGGTAGGCGGGTCTGGCGTGCCGTCCAGGAGCAGAGGATGTGGCCCTGGTGGCCCGGCCTGGTCTGCACGGGGCGCCACCTTTTACGCGAGCCACCACCGGGCCCTCGGTGTTTGGTTGGTGGCAGCCAGCCGGGCCTCGAAGGGTGGGGCCAGGCGGCGGGTGGCGTGCGGAGGGGGCCTCTGTCTCGGGCTTGCCGCATGGGGGAGCTGGCCGCTGGCCGGGGCTCCCGGGGCCGGAGCGGAGGCTTCCTCTGTTCGGTTTTGTCGGGGGCGACTCCTTCGCTGTCTTGCCATGTTTGCGGGCTGTTCTGCTGAGGGCAGGCTCCTAGCTCCTCGCCTGCTCTGCCCCACTCTGTGCCAGGCTGGCGTGTCAGCATCAGAAGCTGCTGCTTGCCCCCCACGCTACGGGGTGTCTCCCCACCCACTTTCCGCCTGCCCACATCTGTGAAAATCACCACCGCCTTTTTCCACTGCTTGAATTCTGTTCATCCTGTGGTTTCACTGGCGTGTCGTGAGAGGAGACCAGTGCACCTATTCGTTAATCCCCTTTAAGTGGCCGTCGGCTTGCGTTTTAGGAATGCGCGGCCCAGGACGGGAATGTCTGTGGTCCCACCCGTGGGCGACCCCCGTGCCAGCCTCCGGCCTATGCCCACTCCTGATTTGAGTAACTGGGAGCTTGGGAGGAACAGCCCCTTCTCGGGGACAGGGTCTCGAGCCTTCCCTACTGAGTCTCTGCCTTCCCTGCTTCTCAGGAAGGCCCAAACAAGACGGGGACATCCTGCGCCCTGGACTGCGGAGCCGGCATCGGTAGGATCACCAAGAGGCTGCTGCTGCCGCTCTTCAGAGTGGTGGACATGGTGGACGTGACGGAAGACTTTCTGGTCAAAGCCAGGACGTACCTGGGGGAGGAGGGCAAGAGGGTAAGGAACTACTTCTGCTGCGGCCTCCAGGACTTCAGCCCCGAGCCCGACTCCTACGACGTCATCTGGATCCAGTGGGTGATCGGTGAGCTTTCCGCCGCCCTCTCTGCCTCACAGGCCTCCCGCACGCCCCCCCGCTGCAGAGGCGGGTTCCGGGGCGCTGGCAGCCGGCGCTGCTGTGGCCCGCGGGACGTGGGCGTTCCTCCAGCCCTCCTCGGGCTCGCCTTCCGTGCTTTGTCGGTACCGTTATGACCCACTCGGGTGCAGTTTTTTGTTGAAAAAACGTAAACAACCAATAACTGCATTCAGAGAACGTGGAAATGAGTTTTAAAAGTGTTTTTTAATAAGAGGAGAAAGTGAAGCCTTGGCCGCCCCTGCTGATCACAGCGAGGGAGCCATGCCCCGCCGCCCCATCCTGCACCCGCTCAGCCCCACGGCACACGCAGGGTGCTCTTCCCTGGCCGCTGCCCTGGCGGGTGGGCCACTGAACCAGCAGTTGGCCACCCACTCCATAGCAGACAGCGCAGCCCTGCTCGGTCTGGCCTGTCCTCTGTGGTCCCTCAGAGCCGGTCTGGAGTTCTAATTAGGGAAGGAACGGGTTGGTAAGAACCCCTAATCCAGGCCTCAGGGCAGGGGGGATGGCTGGAGCGTAGGTGTCAGGCAGGGCCCAGAAGGCACCCAGTCAGGGTGCAATCCCAGCTCGCGCTTTGTGACAGTCCTTGGGTGACTTCTGAGCTGGCTTCCTCTACACAGAACGGGACTTGGTAAGCATCTCTGGGCTGCCGAGTGCTGGGGAGGCCCCATGTGCTTAGACAGAGCTCGGTAAGGCTGAGCGGAGGCCGAGAGACACGGCCAGTGGCGTCTACGTGCTTGGCACCACTCCCTCCCTCGTGACCCCAGCCTCTGCTGTCCCCAGGCCACCTGACTGATCAGCACCTGGCCGAGTTCCTGCGGCGCTGCAAGCAGGGCCTGCGCCCCAATGGCATCATTGTCATCAAAGACAACATGGCGCAGGAGGGCGTGATCCTGGATGACGTGGACAGCAGCGTGTGCCGGGACCTCGAGGTGGTCCACAGGATCGTCCGCAGCGCGGGCCTCAGCCTCCTAGCCCAGGAGCGCCAGGAGAATCTCCCTGACGAGATCTACCACGTCTATAGCTTGGCCCTGAGATGAGCAGGGCCCGGCAGGAGAAAGGGACCAGTGTGGGGTGGGGGGCTGGCAGCCAGGCAAGACCCAGCGGCTCCCCGGCGACGGTCTAGGAGTGTCGACTGAGACCCCGAGACTGCTAAATACACGCATCCACCGGCTGCCCCCAGACTCTCTTTCAAAAGGCCTGATGGGACCCAGTGGGAGGGGCTCCCCTGACCAGAGCACTGAGGCTGCAGCCCGGCTCTGCTGCCCTGAGAGGCGGGGACCGGGCAGTGCAGACCACGGGACTCCAGGGTCCCTGGTGCTCCCCGTGTGGGAATACAGTGATCCCATCAGAAGCGGAGATTTTCTGGTTCTCCCTTTCCACCACCCAGCCTTCCAGCCACAGGCCTGGGTGCCTTAAGAGGAAGAGAACTCTTGGTTGTTGAGACTTTTTCCCCTCAGGGGGGAGGTAAGGAGCTGCGCCATGGAGCCTGCAGCTGCTGGGGGCGACCACGTGCTGAGGCCTATTTGGTGACAAGCCCTGGTGTCCCTGCCATGATCGCCACCGTGGTCTCCAGCAAGGGAAGTCTGCAGCTCCGTTCTTGGCTGTGCCTTGCAGCTCCTCCTCAGTGAGCATTTTCATCAAAAAATAAAAGGGTGACTCCTGTACTGGGAAGGCCCTAGCAGGTCTGGAGTGGTGCTCTTCTTTACTGGGACTGCAGTGCGGTGCTACTTGGAAACTGTCCCCACTAGATGCTGCCGTCCCCTTGTGCCTCTCACCGCTTCTTGGTGGGAGCCTCGGTCCTAGGCTGGGGAAGGGCGGGGAAAGGGCCAAAATGTCATACAAGGACCTTGAAGGCCAAGACCAGGATTTTACTTTATAACATATCCTTTAGTTGCCTCACCTCGCCTCCCTGGCATTCACACAATTCACAAGGACCCACGGGGCTGGGAACTGGTTTCGTGAGGGGGTGGCGTGGACAGCACAGCTTGCAGCATTAGTAGCTTTCATCATCAGATGAACCCCTCACATGAGACATTTTGGAAAGGACTGTCCCTGGTCACACAGGATTGCTTTTCAGCAGAAGGCACGTCCCCTGAGATCCCAGGGTTGGCACAGACAGAGCTGCTGCTGGAATCCAGTCCCATGCCTTGGGCTGGGCCATGGGTAACCTGGCCCCAGGGTGGCCAAAGGCGGCAGGGTCAGCTAAGCCCTCTCCCTAGCCCACCGAGAGCTTCTCTAAGTGACCTAATAATCCAGCGTGGGGAGAGATCGGGGAGAAGGGCCTCAGCAGGGCTGTGCCGGTACAGGCCCAGCACACTTCCTCCTGGCCGCGGCTGGGCCCTGTGCAAGACAGACCGGCTTCCTGCGGCTCTCGGAGGACCGAGAGAGCTACCCTGCCCAGTGCTCCCCGCAGAAGGACATGGTGTACACTTGTCCCAAGTCTAAACCCGGTCCCTCTCCCCAACATGGCTCAGACTCGGGGGTTCTGCCGAACAGAAGGGGAGCAGTTGCCCTTGAAGAACGGGGCTTTTTCCCACTGGAATGACTGCGGCTGCTGGGCTCCACCCAGCTTTCCTGGTACACAGTAAGGATCAAGTTTCATCTCCCAACCTCTAACTTCCAACAGAAGGCCAGAAGGTTCTTTTTAAGGCTGCCGCAGGCCAGAATCCACCAGCAGGCTGAGTTGCCCAGACCCTGCTCCCCTCGGTCTGGGGGTGGTCAGATGTCCTCGTCAATGGAACCGCTGTGCTCACTAAGGAGGTACCACTTCAGCCTGTCGGGCAGAGGCAGGGCTTTGACTTTCACATCCACGGGCCAGGGCTGAAGATAGAGCCGGATGTAGACGCGACACAGGTGCTTGAGGGACGGAGGGTAGCTCTCCAGCTGCCTCAAGGAGAAGTGAAGGGCCTGGATCTTTTCTGCCAGGCTGCCCACAGGATGGATATCGAAGTTTTCAGGCAGCTGAAGTTTCTGGGAATTAGTCACCATGAGATCTAGGACGGTCTCGGCTTTGCGCAGGAGGTCTACGTGGCTCTCATCTTCAGCACAGCCTGGGTGGGAGCAGAGCCTCTCAAAGATGATGTGGAAGCCGGACCAGCAGGACGCCCCGTGCAGTGAGCAGTTATAGGCAGCTCCAGACTCCAGCAAGAAGCGCAGGAGCGGGAAGTGCAGTTTGAAGCCCTTGAGGCAGATGTGTGTGAGGGACTCGTGGGCTGGGCACTCGCTGGGGTCGGCCCCGTGGGCCAGCAGCAGCTGCGTGACTTGGAAGCAGAAGCGGCTGATCATCTGGGCCTCCTCTTTGTCCCCTCCCACGGTCTCCCCAAGCAGGAAGATGATGCAGGTGAACACCGTGTCCCCATCTTTGGTGGTGGCCTTGACATCTGCCCCTGCGAGAGCCAGTCAGGAAAAGAGAAGATGGCAGGAGGTCTTAAACCCCTTAAACCCTGTGGGGAGGGGAAGGAGAGGCCTGGGAGCAGCCCACAGGCAAGCCTCACCTCCTTCCAGCAGGAGCCGGATGTTCTCAGTGTTGTAGATCTGCACACCGTCGCTGCTGGCCAAGGCGTGGAGCAGAGCGGTCTTTCCTATAGAAGGAAGAGGAGGAGGGGGAGTGGGGACCAGGAAGCCGAGGTCAGGACAACCCCAGAGGTGCAGAGGAAACCACTCAGGATGAGAAAGTGAACTTCATTTTTTTGGTCATTTTCGAGGATTTTATTTGTAAGTCATCTCTACACCCAATGTGGGGCTTGAACTTGTAACTCTGAGATCAAGAGTCGTGTGCTCTACCGACTGAGCCAGCCAGGCGCCCCCGGAAAGTGAACTTTAAAAACAATCGACCTGGGGCGCCTGGGTGGCTCAGTGGGTTAAAGCCTCTGCCTTCAGCTCAGGTCTTGATGTCAGGGTCCTGGGATTGAGCCTTGCATCGGGCTCTCTGCTCAGCAGGGAGCCTGCTTCCTCCTCCTCTCTCTCTCTCTCTGCCTGCCTCTCTGCCTACTTGTGATCTCTGTCAAATAAATAAAATCTTTAAAAAATAAATAAGTAAATAAATAGAAATAATCAACCTTTCAGCCGAGGCTGAGGGTGACTGGTGTTTGGTCATTCTCTTTCTAACAAAACCAGGAGCAGAATGGGCAGAAGAGGTGGGATTTTTCAGGACACTCAGACGCTACCTGAGATCCGGGCTGAGTCTTTGCCAAGAAGAAGTGGCTCACCCTCCCAGAAATCTGACCGCATGCACACCCTACTTCCCTCTACAGACAGACCTCAGGGGGCTGGCGTGGGGCCAATGGCTGCATCACTTCCCGAAAGCCTCTGCAGGTTAGCAAAAGGCACCTGTGGGCCTAGCTGCGCTGTGTCATCAGGCCTAGCCACCATCCTGGGGGGGCTCTGGCTCTCCCTCCTGAGGCAGCCTGCTTTTCCAGGAGGAAGGCACCCACCATGCTTGTCAGCCGCATTGACATCTGCTCCGAGGTCCAGGAGGCGCTGCAGGCAGGGCAGGCGCTCAGGCTCCTCACTGGCCAGGTCCAAGGGGCTGCTCTCGTGGATCTGAGCCAAGAAAGCACGGCAGAATTAGGCCTGGGGGCCCGGGAGGCTGCTCACGGCCACCCCACCACATCCCTGTTTCTGAGTGGGCCAGATCCAGCTCTTACCCGGTCCCTCCGGTTAATGTCGGCCCCGTGGCGCACCAGCAGCTCCACCATGTCCGGCTGGTTTCGCAGGACGGCAATATGCAGGGCCGTGTAGTACGTGACAGGGTCTGAAGGCACAGACACGGCTCGTGTCAGTCCTGCCTGCCTCCACCTGGCCTCTGGCTCGGCCTTAGCCCTCCCAGCGCAGGGGGACCCAGGCTTCTGGCACCATGAGGGGTCAGGACAGAGCCATTCCCACCAGGAGCCGGAGCACAGGCGCTGGAGTCAGACATGGGGCAGGGTCCCGGGGGGCAGGCAGCCCCTCGGACTGGACTTGAGTCTCTTCTGTAAAACGGAACCATAAGACAGGGTGCTTCTGCTCAGGCTGCTGGGAGAGGGACCCCAACGGACGGCTCCTGAAGCCGGCAGTAACAGCCACGTCCTCAAAGCCAGTCTCCAAATGACCGACTTCAGGACAGCCCCGCCCCTCAGCTCCTCTGCCCTCCAAGAGCCTAGTGGCCTCTCAGCCAGGCCTCATGTGGGAGCCGAGGCAGGCCTGGCCACATTCCGTGTCAGCTCAAGGACCCACACTGGTCACAGGGCAGCCCTGCCTGGTGAGAAAGCCAGAGAGGAAAGGAAAATGGCTCCATCTCCATCCTCTGGCACCTGCAGCCTAGAAGCCGACCGCGCCCTGACACGATTTACACCCAGAGCTGCTTCTGTGTTGTCCGCTCTCCCTGTGGCATGGGCAAAAACGCGAGACGGCTCAGAATAAGTGGCAGAAAATTGCTCTCCCTGAGCTCTGGGCACAGTGCCAGCAGCCGCATTTTCACGTTCACAGAAGCGGGGATTTAGCTGGGAAAGTTTGCTGATCAATCACATGGTGGAGGCAGCGACCAATCTTCTCTCGGACCAGAGGGGTCAGAGCCACTCGAAAGCCCACAGGGGGATGGGGTTCTTCAGTCGCCACCCACAGAAGAAATAAGGGAAGTGGCTCCCAGGAGAACAAGAGAGGCAGAGCCACACTTAAGCCACGTGTCCCCCTGTAGCCCCTCTGGGCTCCTGCTCACCTTCGAAGTTGAGGCTGGCCCCGCTGCTCAGGAGAACGGCGGCCGCCCGGGTCAGCCCCAGCTCGGCCATCCTCAGCAGGGCACTGCTCACGCCTTCCTGGTAAAATGGAGAGTGGGCCTTTCTCTCCAGCAGCTCAGTGAGAACAAGGATTCGGCTCTCCTCGCTGGCAACATAACCTGGCCTGGGCAGCAGAGGGGTGGATCGGTTGACGGGGGGTGGGGAGGCAGCTGTGGGACCAGCTAGCCTGGGCACCCTGTGGGTGGGTGGTCTCCTGCTGTCATCACCCGCCCCCTCCCAAGGTACGGCCCTGGTTCTGTGGGGCAGAAAGTCTGTGGAAAAGGCCTGTGGTTGCAAGAGAACAAGCTGCATCTTTAACTCAAGCTGACTCCCCGGGTTTGCTAAGAAAGAGCTAGGGCTGTCTCCAGCCGCCTCCCCAGTTGCCCAGACAATCTGGCCCCTAGCTCGGGTACAAAGCCTCACACAGCTGTGCTGCTGGGTCTGAAGGGAACCGCTGCAGCCCAGAGCAGGCCAACACTGACACCCCCTCCCGACACTGACCATCCCTGAGCCGACGAGGGCAGCCAGACCAGACCAGGCAATCCCCGGGCCCTCCTGCCCCCGCTTACACTCACAGACGCTTAACCTCCCGGTCCCCAGAGGGCTGAGCGTACACATGGCCCTTCACGCCCCAGCCCCCACCCCACCTGCCCACCAGCAGTGACCTCCAACACTTCTGTGGCTTTCCCCTAAAGCTCAGGCCCACGGACAGCTCTGCGAACCTGGGTGCAGCTCCTTCACAGGCCGCCACCTGGGCGAGGCCTCCCTTCCTCACCAGTGCTCCCCACTGCCCGTAGCCTCACCTGTCTGCAACCCTTCAATTAGCGGGATCAAGGTGCCATCCTTACCGCTTGGGCAGGATTCCATCTCTTTCCTCAGCCCGAGAGGATGCCCAGGGCACCATGGACACAAAGCACAAATTCTGGAACTACAAAAGGGCACGTAGCACCGGCCCCGCTGCCCTGCTCTCACCCCCAGAACAACCTCCAAGTTAAGGAAACACCTTACGCTGTTTTCAGCACAAGCCTCAAAGTGAACAGAGCAGTGATGAAGCAAGCCTGTTTCCACCGAAGTCCCTAGAGACACGCATAGTACCCACTGCCTCTGAAATTCCCACGGATCCCGGAAACACAGCCCTGCCTCCGCTTTCCTCTGCTCTTGCCTCCATTACACCGAATGTACACACACCTGACTCACGCTCGTGTCTCTCTGAAGCATAAGCATCCTGGGGGTTTTGCTTATTTAGCTCACTGCTGTAACCCTGAACACCCTTCCCACAGGTGGGGGGATACACCTGTTCTTGTCATCAAATGCAAACTCAGCGACAGAGCTCATCTTCGCACTGTTCTGGGGTAAAAACCGAGGCCCTCGCAGACTCCACCCTGCTCCCTTGCAACCCGCAGCAGGCCGGCTGGGCACTGGGTGGGGCACCGAGGCGGCGGCCCTGCCCCCACTCCACCCTCCCGGCCTCCCCGCGCGGGCCTGGAGCACCCTCCGTCCTGCAAAGGGCAAGATTTGGGCGGGGTGCAGGGGCTCCCGCTCAAAACGCAACTCCGGCCTCCGCCTGCCCCTTCGCCTGTCCACTGGGGACACAGCCACCCCCACCCCCACCACGCTTGTGGTGACAATTCAAGGGAAGCAGCGCCAGCCCGGCCCGCCCGCGGCAAGGAAGCTAGCTACCCGTCCAGGGGCTCCTGCCGCTCGGGGTCCTGGATCCCCAGGGAGCCCAGAATCGCATCCACCAGAGGCTGGTACTCGAAGATGATCCTCCGGAAGCCGTGCAGGAACGGCATCGCGGCGGCCTGGAGCGCGGCGCTGCGGCCGCACCTTCGGGCGAGGCAGAGAAGCAGACTGAGCGCTTTTCGGAGGCCACGGGCTTGACCCGGCTTCTGCTGGTCCAGCCCCCGCGCCCCGCCGCCCACCCCGCTGCTCCGCGCCGGAAGTGACCCTAGCACTTCCGGCCCGCGCCGGCCGGGGGGAAAAACCAACCGTTGGCCACAGCGCCCCCTATGGTGTCGGAGGACCGCTGCGCGCCCCCAGAGTGAGCTGTGGGTAACCCGGAGGCCGGCCCCGGGGGAGTGGAGGGCGCGGCCCACCCTGGCACACCCGATCCCGGCCCAAGGCGGGCCGGTCTCTGCCAGCCCCCGCCCGGCCCGGCCCGGCTCCGCCCTGCGATCCCGCCCGCGGCCGCTGGGCGCCGTCCGAGCTCCGCCGGCCTCCGTCCGAGTTCCCCGGGCGGCAGAGGTGACTCAAGCCCCGGGAGCTGCCGAGCTCCCTGGACTCGGATCCGACTCGGGCTCCTTCCGGCTTCGCCTGGCTCTCGCGTCCCCCCACGCTGAGTGGACGCCCACCAGCCCAGCCGGACGGCGGGGGCAGTTCCTCGCTGTCTGTCCCCTGGAGCTCCTGGTCCTACAGGCTGCCAGCGCCTTCTACTTTTCTGCCTTGGTGGATCAATGAACTGTAATTTACTCATCCGTAAAACGGGGGTGATCGCACCCACCCAAGATCTTGGAGCAGGAGCTCTGTGAGTGTCAGGGACGTGGAGTCTACAAGGAAGGAACGCAAGCCTGGGGCCCCTCTGGGGCTTAGGCGTCTTCCCTTAGGCCATCCACTGGAACCTCAACCCCCTCGAGTCCCCACATGAGAGCCCTGATGTCTTCATGATTCTGGAAAGTCCTTCCTGAAGAGGGGTGGGGGTCCCAGCGTTCGCATCGCGCCTTGGCCTCCCTCCCCCGCCCCACCCCCACCCCATGCGCCCTTGGGAAGTCTCTCCCATCTGCACCTGCCAGAGATGAGAGCTGTTGAGTGAAGGAGAAAAGGTCTAGAGAGGCATTGAAGACAATCCGATGGGTCTGTTCGGCTCCCTCACCAAGAGCAGAACAGACCCACCAAGAAAGTCAATCCGAAGCACTCCCCCAGGTCTGGCTCTGGGGGCCCAGCAGGGGCTAGCGGGCAGCAGGGGCTGCATAATTCATTGCTGGCTGTTATTGTTGTCAAGTTTACAAGGTTGTCTGCAGATCAAATGACAAGCTATAAAAATCCCCACCGGGCACTCAAAATACCTTTTTGCCTCTGCCTCTACTGCCTAGAAGGGCCAGAAGGAGGGGTGGGTGGGCAGCTTGGGCTTGGCAGAAGGGACTGCAGACCCCCCCGGCCCATGGCTCCCAGTACTTCCTGCATGGCTTCTCACTCCAGGAAAGAAATGTCTTCTTCCTTCTCTTCCCCCTCTCCTCCTCCTCCTCCTTTTTTTTTTTTTTTCTTTTTAAGATTTTATTTATTTGAGAGAGAGAGAGCATGAGCAGGGTGAGGGGCAGAGGGAGAGGGAGAAGCAGATTCCCGGCTGAGCAGGGAGCCTGATGCAGGGCTCCATCCTAAGACCCTGAGATCATGACCTGAGCCCAAGGCAGATACTTAACTAACTAAGCTACCCGGATCCCCCAAGGGGTGTCTTCTTGAGTGACATTGGGAAATTCTGCCCACACTGATATCTTATCTTGTAAAATCATCTTGTAAAATGTAAAAAATCATCTTGTAAAATCATCTTATCTTGTAAAATCAAAAGATTAGGCACCCGGGGCCCAAACTCCCATCTGGCAACAACAAGTATCAGAATGGGGCACTTGCTTCAGTTTGCCTCAGTCTCCCCAGGGTTACCCTGGAGAGGGTACTTGGGAATGTCTACCCCTATTTTATTTATTTTTTTAAGATTTTATTTATTTATTTGACAGAGATCACAAGCAGGCAGAGAGAGAGAGAGAGAGAGAGAGAGGAGGAAGCAGGCTCCCTGCTGAGCAGAGAGCCCGATGCGGGGCTGGATCCCAGGATCCTGAGATCATGACCTGAGCCGAAAGCAGAGGCCTAACCCACTGAGCCACCCAGGCGCCCCGTGTCTACCCCCATTTTAAGGGTCCACACCCTGTTTCTCTATCCCAAAGTCCTGAGTGGTGTAGAAGATGACAGGCAACCCAGGGGCTTCTCATCCCTTTCCATTTGATTCAGGGTCACTGGCTCCATGGCACAGGTCAGGGGACTGGGGTACCTCTGGGCACATGGTGAGTAACTGGAGGAGGCCTGTTTAGAATGGGGTCCAGGACAGACCTGGGGGTACCACCTCTGCTGAGGCTTGTTTCTGCATGGCTCCACTCGTTTCCTAAGGCCGTCATAACAAAGTATTACAGACCAGGCGGCTGGAAACAACAGAAATGGATTCTCTCCCAGTTCTGGGAGCCAGAAGCCTGAAATTGAAGTGTCAACAGGCAGGGACCGAGCTCGGTCCAAAGACTCTAGGGAAACTTCCTTTCTTGCCTCTGCCAGCTTCCAGGGGCCCCAGGCGTTCCTTGGCTTGTGACAGTTCCGCTCCCATTTCTGCGCCCCTCAGTGTTCACCTGGCCTTCCTCCCTGTCTGTGTCTCTGTCCAAATCTCCTTGTCCTTTTTTTTTTTTAAAGATTTTATTTATTTATTTGACAGAGAGAGATCACATAGGCAGAGAGGCAGGCAGAGAGAGAAGGGAAAGCAGGCTCCCCGCTGAGCAGAGAGCTGGATGCGGGGCTCAATCCCAGGACCCTGAGGTCATGACCTGGGCCGAAGGCAGAGGCTTAACCCACTGAGCCACCCAGACACCCCTCCTTGTCCTTCCTAACTGACACCAGTCATGGGATTTAGGGCCCATCCTAATCTGGTAGGAATTCATTTTAACTTGATTATATTTGCAAAACCAAAAACAACAACAACAACAACAAAAAACTCTATTTCCAAATGAGATCACAGTCAAAAGTACCAGAGGCTAAGAATCAAACATGTCTCTTTGGGGGACACGGTTAAGACAGCTGGGATGGGTGATCCCGGAACGTCTCCTCTGGTCTCTGGGTCTCAGTTCCTCCCCTGTAACCTGAAGGCCCTTCAGCCCTGAGAGTCTCGAAGCCAATGAAGAGGTCCTCGATGTCGCTGGCGGGCTCTGCCAACAAGAAAACGCTAATTGTCTTGTGGCCAGTAAAGGAAGAGTGATGAGTTAGCTTTTCTTTACTGAGCCTTTCTGATGTGCCAAGCACTGGGCTAATCTTAATAAACCCCATTAGTAAATGATGGTATTATGCTATTTTTCAAATGAGGAAATGGGCTCAGAGAGGTTTGGAGGCTTGCCCAATGTTGCACAGCTAGGTTGAGACTCCAGCTGAGGCCTGGAGGTGGGGGTGCTCTACCCTACATCTGGCCTTCAGGGGTGGAGTGTCCCACAGCTCCTCTGGGTATAGGCCTGAGAGGGTCTGCGCAAGCAGGAGTAGGGGGCTGACCCCTGCTCCCTGCTCTGTCACAGCCCCTGGGCAGCACACTGTGGAGCCAGGCCCTGTCGCCTGCCTGTCGCCCAGGCTCCTGTCTTTAGAAAACTCCTTGACCCCTGACCTCCCTCCTGTCAGCAAGGGCAACCTTGTTTCCTCCATCTGTCTCCCATTAAGCCTCTGTCACTCAGAGCCTCTGATTTAAGCTCTGAACCTTCTCTCTTCTTTTCTTGCCACTGCCTCTCACTACCCTGCCAGCCTAGCCACTTTCTGCCACCGAATGCCAGGATTCCCAGGCAGGTTGGGGGTTCTGGAGCCAAGTACCCAGTGCTCAGACTCTGGTGGGTCTGCCCTGCCTCAGGGAGTTTGGAAGTCCCCCTGACTGTCCAATGTACAGAGAGGGATAACCTTAATATATAAAGAACTATAAAAATCAACAAGAAGAAAGCAAAAACACTGCCTGAAAAATGGGCAAAGGACATGCACATGTGAGTCCCAAAGGATGAAAAACTGTTAACAAACAGGAGGGGAGAAGTTTAGACTCTAGCTGTCGAGCACCGATAGCGGTAATAGCTAGCACCCCTCACACAAGATTCTGCCCTATAGCAGTCCGACAAGGCGAGTCAGAGAATAGTAGGTCCTATATGACCCATGTATGCATGGGTCCCTAAGCAGGGCTCGCTGTTGAGGGCCACATACTATGTTAGGGGTGGCTGGTTCTGGGTGCTGGGATCTGGGGCACTTTGATCTCCTTTGTGTTTCTGTGTATTTTCTACCTTTTTACTAACGAGCATCTTGCCTGAGACTCAAGACGCTCAATTAGCCACAGGCAGGGAGTCAGGCCTTGCACACTCCTTGTGTACCTAGAGTTGGAGGGAAGGCCGTGAGCACCAGGGCCAGGCCCCGTTCTGCCCACAGAATCCATCTCCTTCTAGCACACGGGTCACCTTCCCAGCACACAGGTCACCAGCCCTGGAGGGCGCCCCAGTCCCCTTCCTCTGGGCCCTCCCAGCCTGGGTTAGCACATCATTCATTTTCTCCGCTGGTCCTCTGGGACACCACAGGGCCCAGCCTGACCGTGACTGATACATTGAAAACAACGGCAGCCTTCGGTCGAGTACTTCTTGTGTCCCATGAATTAGATTAGAAGCTCGATGTGCGTGATCTCATTGATGAGTCCTAACACCCAGGAAGGACGCAGGAGCAGCATCCCCACGGCATCGTCTGAGGCGCAGAGAGAGGACTGGCCCACTGAGGGCGGTGGAGCTCCCGGGGTGGGGGCGAGGAACCCAGTCAGAATTCACACCCAGAGCCTGGCTCTTGACCTTGGAGCCCCGGCTCAGGACGCCTGCCGCCCCCGCCCCTGCTCTCACACGCTCACACGCTCACGCCCCTACCCAGGCAACAGACTCTCCCATGTCGTCCTGAACGCGTTGGTCACACAAGACATTCTCACACCCTGTCACACTCTCGCCTACATATTCTCACACACACCGCCTCCCTCACACTCTCCCACGTGCACACTCACCCCCTGCGGCGGTCCCGCGCACATGCTCCCACGCAGGGCGGGCGGCCCCGGGGAAGGGCTGGTCCTGCCCCATTCCCAGGACCTTCACCCTCCCCAGACCCCTTCAGCAGCCAGGTCGGTCCCTTATAAGGCCCTTGAGGGGGAGGTGGGGGGCAGGCCCCCCTTTTATTTCTCCTCTTTTGATTTGGCTGAGTTTCCATAAAGTGAGATATTTGCACAACATGGGCATCCGCCACAAGGAATAGTCTTCTCTCTATGTGGTGGGCAGCCTCCAGCTTCAGCCCTGGCACGGCCCAGGGGCACTGAGGCACGGAGATGGAGGGTTGGGGGTATTTGTGAAGGGAATGGGACCGCAGTCACGGGACCGGAGCCCCCCTCCTTCCCCAGCTCCCTCCTGTCTGCACTTCTCCGCTGGCCCCCCTCTCCCTTCCTCTCCTTCCCCCTCCCCTACACCCTGACCCCAGCCTGATCCCTGACCCTCATGACCTGAGCCTGCTTAGCCCTGTTTGGAAGGACAAGGCCCCGATTCTCTGCTCCCAGGGGCCCAACCCTCTGCGGGCTCAGGGGGGAAACTGAGGGATCGGGAGGCCGGGAGGAGGAGTGGGTGGTAGGATCTTGGCTGGGCTGGGGAGGACTGTCCTGTCCCCTCCTTCCTTCCATCTGCTCCCCCCAGAGGCCCTGAGGAGCATTTTGGGGACCCTGACTCCCAGGAGCCCTACCCCTGCTGGCCAGAGCCCCCTGCTCCAAGGGCAGCCAGCTCCCTGACTGGTTCCTGCTCCACGGAGACACTGCCAGCTGGTCCTGGTGCCAGACTCTTCCCGACGAGGTGAGTCTTCAGGGCCTCAGAAGTCCAGGTGGACAGGCTGAGATGGCGCGTGGAGCCTGTCTTAGCTGCTCGAGCCGCTGCAACAAAATACCAGAGCCTGAGGGGCTTAAACAACAGCCATTTATTCCTCAGAGTTCTGGAAGCTGGGGAGTCCAAGATCAAGATGCCAGCAAGGCAGGTTTCATCCCGAGGCCTCACCTCTCAGTCGGTAGGTGACCATTGTCTTGCTAGGTGCTCCCCTCTTCCTGGGGGGCCGCTGATGGCGCTTCCTTTTCCTGGAAGGGCGCAGATCCCATCCTGGGGGCTCCCCCTCGTGACCTCATCTAACCTCATGACCTTCCAATGGCCCCACCTCCTGATATCATCATCTTGGAGGTTAGGGCTTCAACGAATGAACTTGGGGGACACAAATGTTCAGTCCCTACTGAGCCCCTCAGGTCCCCCACCCCAAGACAGGAGGTCTTTTGGGGCCCAGGCTCTGGCCTGGCCCTTTCTCAGCCTCACTGGCCCATCTACACATGACTGTGGTGGTCTTGGGGCTTGACTCCGTGCCTTCTTGCTCCAGAAATCAGGGGCCTACTGAAAGTGACCTTTAGCTTTCCATGGGGGAACCATCCCAAGAAATAGCGTGCAGGCCTTTCCCTGGCTTATCCTCACCTTGTAAATGCTGGTCAGCCTGCCTCTGCTTCTCCTGTCCCTGGCAAGCGGGTCTGTGTGGTCTTGGCCCTGGCCTTGCCCTCTCTGAGCCAAATGGGGTGTGGGGAAGGTCCCCAGGAGGTCTGAGCCTGCCCCATCTCTGGCTGGTCCATGAGCCCAGAGTCTTGATCCCAGAGACTGTCCCGTCTGAGGCCGGCTGGTGCCCAGTTGGCCTTAGTTCCTGGCAGGCCAGCCCAGAGACAGAGAACTCAAAGGAAGGGACCAGTGGGGCCCCTCCAGCCATTGTAGCCAGGCACGGTCAGGCTCTGCCAAGGGAGGGCTCAGAGTCCTGGGGGAAGGAGGGAGGGCAGAGGCGGGCACAGCATCCTTCGTGCTCCCCCAGAAAGCCCTCCACTCCACCCCCACTGGCCGTGCTTGGCAGAGCGGATGCAGGAAGAATCTGGTCGGCCATCCGTCAGGGAGACAGAGTGGGCCCGCTCGAGGAGGGGAGCCGGGAAATTTGATCATTAAGAAACCCTCCTGGCTGTCTGGGGGAATTTAATTAAATTGCTGGAGAAAGCAATGAGAGAAGACCACATCTGGAACCAATATGTGGGCTTTGATTTTTTCCTCCTCTCTCTCTCTCCCTCTCTCTCTCCCGCTCTCTCCCTCTCCTTCCCTCCTTCCCTCTTCCCATCTCACCACGTAAAAGGAACACAGTTGAGCCCTGGAGTACTGGATCCCTCTGGGACAGGATTCTTGGCAGAGGCAGAGAGAAACCACAGGCGGGACACAGACAGAGGGGAGAGAAGAGAGATGAAGGCTGAGACAGAGATGGGGCGGGAGAGCCAGGGAAGAAGGGGTTTGGGGCCAGGCTATGCCTTGAGATTTGGCGGTGGAGGTGTGAGCAGTGGTAAGAGGTAAAGGCCCACTTTGTGGATGAAGAGAGTAATTCCGGAGGATTCCAGAAATCAGCACACCAGGCCAAGAGTCCCTCGGGCAGCCAGGACTTATGAAGGCCCTGGCCTACTTGAAACACCCATTGTGGGGTGAACTGTCCCCACACCCTGAAGTGTGGATGGCCCAGTTACAGAGGAGAGGGAAGGGACTGGCCTAAGGTCACGGGGCACGTGAATGGCAGTGTCGGGAGGAAGGTCTCGAACTCAGGCCTGTCTGGGTGCCGCCTAGATGGGCTGTGCCGGCCCCTCTGACGGCTCTTACTTCATTCAGTGGCTATTTATTTCACGCTTGCCAGAGCCAGACACGGGGCTGGGCTCTGGGGAGGCAGCCGCGTGGAAGGCGGGCAGGAAGCTCCCTGGGTCCGGGAGGAGCAGAGGCATTGCGGTATCTCAGTTGTCCCTATGGAGCAGGACCCTCCAGGCCCCAGGCCCCTGCCCTGAGCTCGGCCAGAGTGGGGCCCACTCATAGGCGTGGGGATGCGTGGGTAGCTTCCCATCCTTGACCCCACAGCTGAGCCATCGGCAAGGGCCTAGTCCCCTCTTTCAGCCACTTTGGCTCATTAACAAACCTGCCCCTGGTCTCAAGCCTGCCCCGTCCTGCCGATCCCAGAGCCCTCAGCCCCAACCAGGCTCCCAGAGGCTCCTGCCAGCCAGGGCTGTAGCGGGAGAACATGGTCCCCTGCTCTCGGCAGGCAAACTCTGCGGTAATTGCCTTCCTACCCCCAAACCCAGCTTCTTCCCTGTAGCCCACATAGTGTGTGTGTTGGGGGAGGGGACATCCCCTGATCACACCCCACCTCAGGATGCTGAAGTCCTACTCACATCCAACATCCACTTCCCTCTCCCTCCGCAGGCTATGAGCCCTGAGGGTGGGAACCGGCCTGTCCCCAGAGTAGTCGCAGGCCCAGCCCTGAAAGCCAGCCCAGGAAGGAGCGAGGCACGCATTTGTGGAACGAGTGTCTCATGACCTTGGTGCGTGCAGGGGAGTTAATCATGTAATTCAAGCTCAAGAGCTTGGCAGGGAGGGGAAAGTGAGTCACAGTGAGACCAAAAAGGATGCCGTTGCAGTGCCCAGGTCCCTTGGAACCAGTCAGGTGGGAGGCGTTGTGGGTCCTCCCCACAGGCTGGGGCCCCTGCCCGGGCATCCTAGATCCCAGCCCCCTTTCTTGTGCTGGATCTTCCTTGTGCCTCAGGAGTCCACTCAGAGCTCCTTCCTCTGGGAAGCCCTCCCTGCCTCCTCACCCCCATGATCCCATGATCCCCAGATCTTGCGGCTGCTCCGTTTTCTCTCTCTGGGCTGTCTGCGTCACTGCTCTATCCCCGTGCCCCAGCCCAGCCCCAGCACCGGAAGGCACTCGGTGAAAACATGTCAGAGGGGTACTGAGCCCCGCATTCAGGTACAGCTGGCTTGTGAGCTGGGGTGGGGGAACCGGCCAATCCTGCCCCCAGGCTCTGCTCTAGGCCTGGGGAAGCAGTAACGGTGGCGGTGACCATGGGCTACGGCTACAAGTGACATGTACGGGGAGCTGAGAACCAAGCACATGCGAGGGATGCCCGGCAGAACCTTCCTAGAGTCTCGTGGTCACCCCAGCGGGAGGGAGAGTGGGTTGTTCTTATCAGCCCCATCTGGCAGATAAAGAAGGGAAGGTTTGGGGAAACTGGGCAGGGTTGAAGGCAGAGCTGGGACTGGAATTCCATATTTCCACCTGGTGAGGGCAGGAAGGCCTCCAGGAGTCAAGCTAGTGGCACTGAGCCTGGGGAGAGGCAGGTGGGTGTCAGGGAAGGGAAAGGACCCAAGGAGGCCGAAGGGCTGCACCAAGATCTGGGTGATTCGATGGGGGTGGGGTGGCAGGTCAGGGGCACAAAATGCAACTTGGTCAAGACTCCAAGGGGGCAGGAGACCGTGGCCCGCAGGCCATCTGGGGCCCCGCTAATCTGAAACAAACACAGAGGGAGACGGCGGCGGGGTCCCTCTTGCCGGCCCTGACAGGGTGATGATATACAGAGTTTTAAATAAATGTATCTCATTAGGGACATATTGTCTGGCAGGAGAAAAATGATGCCCTTCCCCACCCCTGCCTCCCCCTCCACCCCCCAAAAAGGGGGCAGGGAATCCAATGCTACAGCTAAAAAGGAAATTGCGTTAATACAGATTGTTTTATTTAAAAAACCTTGACCTCCACTTCAAAAAAAGTCATTAGACATTCTCCTTCTCAAAGGCCGCCGGAGCTGTTATGGGGAGGTCTGTTCATTCTTCAATGACTTACTGTTCCCGCGCTAGGGGAAACGTGTGAGGGATCGGGGGAGTAATTTAAGGCTCCCTGCAGAAAGGTGTGTAAATCTTTGCATGTCTAAAGAAACTTTACCAGACCACTAAGCCGGAGGAAAAGAAAATGGGCAGAGTCCCCCCCCCCCCACCCTTTTTTCCGTTTCTTGCCTTTGGAACTCTGATCTCTTTGATGGCAAAAATGGTCATATTTCACCCCCAAAATATCAGCAATCAGTGAACGAAGGAAGTAGAAGCCCATGGGGAGTTTCACCGCCGATTAGGCCCTTGGTTTAATTATTTAACGCCTGCCTGGATTGCGCAGGCTGTGAACACACTCTCCTGGCGTGGGTTCAAGAACAAGTTATAAATAATAAT
This sequence comes from Taxidea taxus jeffersonii, assembly GCA_003697995.1. Classification (NCBI taxonomy): domain Eukaryota; kingdom Metazoa; phylum Chordata; class Mammalia; order Carnivora; family Mustelidae; genus Taxidea; species Taxidea taxus. The sequence continues at coordinate 7,717 of RCUC01145485.1, read as the reverse complement.
AACCATTATATCCCCAATTAAGCTGGTGAGCTGAAAGCCTCGTCCCCACCCCCCTCTGCCTTCTGTCCCCGCCTTGCCCTCACCCGATGCCCCCACCATCGTGGCACATGTCCTCCCCCATGCTGTGTGCTGTTAGGAACCCCACGCGCCGCACCCCACTCACCCCACTCACCGCAAAGTAATCACAGCAAGCTGGTGCGGGGCCCGGGAGGGAGCCAGGACAGGGCCCAAGGGCTCCGGAAGCCTTTGTGAAGGAGGCTCAGAGCTCCCTGGGCCTCAGCCTGTGCCCCTGGCCCCGCGCATCCTTCCCCTGACTCCCAGAGAAGGCAAGGCCAGCGTGCTAAGAACAGTGCGCCAGAAGACAGCTGCGGGGGGCGATGGGTCCCCAGTTTGGAATTGGTCATTTCCAATTTTGAGCCTCAGTTTCTCTACCTGTAACAAGAGGGAGTTCTCCATCCGGGGTCCCAACTGGTTGTCCCCTGGGTCCCAGCAGTCCAGAGCCCACGGCTTGGAAGAAGTGCTTGTTGTAACGGAGTGGCCGGCCCGTCCGAGCCTATCTAGGTCGGGGTGCTTGAGCCCCGCGCCTGGACAGCACGTCCCCAGGGCGCCAGCCTTCAGAGCCTTTTCTTCAGGCCCGTGGACGATGTTTGCCAACCCTTTCCCACATGCCAGGCCCACTCCGCCGGTGCCGTGGGCCCTGTCGTTGCCTCCGGCCGACAGACCAGGAAACCCTAGTCCAGAGAGCGGAAGGGACCTGAAGGGACCCATTTGCCCCACTGGAAAATGTCCAACACAAGGCCACTGCATCCCCCAAGTCTAAAACCAAGATGGAAAAGCAGAAAGGCCACATGGAAGCTGGTCTGGAGGTAACGGGGTACCTCCGTTTCAGCCGACCACAGTCGAGCTCCGTGTTTCCCCTCTTCTTACGACTGCACTTGGCTAACCTTAAAAGAAAAGGGGGGGGGCCTGGGTGGGACAGTCATTAAGTGCCTTCCTTTGGCTCGGGTCGTGATCCCAGGGTCCAGGGATCGAGCCCCACATTGGGCTCCGTGCTCAGTGGGAAGCCTGCTTCTCCCTTTCTTACTCCCCCTGCTTGTGTTCCTGTTCTCACTATCTCTCTCTCTGTCAAATAAATAAATAAAATCTTTTTTTTAAAATGCCACATGGAAGGAGAAGAAAAGTAATACACTGATTTGCCATAGGGGCAGATAAAGTTGCTGTGACTTTAACTTCGCAAAGGCAAGGCAAAAAGGGAAATGCAGTGATTAGCCAGGTCCCATTATTTTGTTTGTTTGTGTGTGTGTGTGTATTTTAAAGATTTTATTTATTTATTTGACAGAGAGAGAGAGAGAGAGAGAGACAGCCAGAGCAGGAACACAAGCAGCGGGGGTGGGAGAGGGGGGAGCCCGAGGCGGGGCTCGATCCCAGGACCCTGGGATCATGACCTGAGCCAAAGGCAGATGCTTAACGACTGAACCACTCAGGCGCCCCCATATTTGCAGCTGTTGTTGTTTTGTTGTTTTCTTTTTTAAGAAGAGAACATAATTCTTCAAGAGAAACACTAAACTTCCTAGTCCTAAATTCTCATAGAACAACTTGGCATGGTGGTTAAGAGCCTCACAAACCTAGGGGGACACAGAATGTATGCTTTCTGAGCCTCAGTTTCCCCTCTTGGCACGGTAGCTGTGAGGATGTTGCAAGACAGTGTGGTCGGTAGGTCGCCTGGCTCACAGTAACGCTCGCGAAATGTGAGCCCCTCTCTTAGGGAGAGCGTCTCTATCTCTGGATTTACAGGTGAGGCAGAAACATTTTTCAAAGGGGTATAATATTTCAACCCTTGCCAAGAGCTGAGAACCAGTCACTCCAGCAGGATATCCCGGCCGGGAGATCCCCCAGGGAGGAAACTGAGGCTTGGGAAAAGTCTGGGCAGCAAGCCGAGGGAGAGAGCCAGATGTCCTGCCCTGTTGGGCTCGGTGTACTTCCCACGGGGTGGACAGGGGTCCGGGATGTGCAGAGAGCCCCGCTGTGATGGCAGCCTGACACAATATTTACAGAACACTGCCATCTGTCACAGTCATGCCTGGTCACGTCTGAGTAACATCAGCCTGCGGTGTTTACGATTCCCCAGACGCGCAAGAGTGAACACTGCTGAGCCTGTGTGGCTCTGTGGGCCGTCCCTGCGAAACCATCTCCTTCGGAAGAGGCTCCTGGGTATGTGGCCACTGGGGCCGATCAGGTGACCCGGAAGAGCCTCAGGATTCCATGTCATCCCTGGTCTCTGCTTACCCATCTGTGAAATGGGCGTGGTCCCTTAGTGTTTGACAGCCAACTGTCTTGCCAAGGTTGTTGTGACCAAGGAATGACATTGATATAACTCCAGGAGAAATAGGGAAGCATTGCAGTAGAAAAATGGGTAGTGACCACAAATAGAAATCTTACAAATGAGAGATGAGGAAGGTCATTAAATACCAAAAATGTGGGATGCCCGGGTGGCTCAGTTAAGCTGCCGCCTTTGGCTCAGGTCATGATCCCAGGGTCCTGGAATCGAGTCCCGAGTCAGGCTCCTTGCACATGGGGGAGCTCGCCTCTCTCTCTGCCTCTGCCTGCCACGCTGCCTGCTTGTGCTCTCTCTCTCTCTGACAAATAAATAAAATCTTAAGAAAAAAAAAATGTACCTTCAGCAATAATTCAACGTATGCAGGTTAAAATAGGAAAAGCCTTTCAAAATTGAAAATAAATTATTATTACCCCTCTGGCTCAGCCCTGCTTACGGGGGGGGGGGGCAGCCATCGACACCTGCGCATCATGCTGCCCTCGGACCCGTGGTGAAGTCTGAGATCATCACAAGGAGAACCAAGAATTCATCTGGTCCCGAGGAGAATGATAGGTCAAAATGAAATGTAATTGGTACTGGCCAGAGGATTCAGAGACGGTTTGGGGGCTGGTTCTTGAGGCCCAGCGGCGCTCCTAAGAGCGACAAGAAGATAAAGTGTGTGCCATCCAGCGGCTTCCAGAAGTTTCTGATCCACACCATCAAGGCGCTGGCAGGAACGATGGTGCTGTTGTGAGTCAGGTACCCATCCCAGCCCCAGGCTGCACGGCGAAGAACATGAACAGATTGCTCATGTGCATGTTTTACTTGTGTTCAATAAATCCAGAAAGACATTGCCGTAAACCAACCAACCAACCAACCAGCTCACGCCAACCGGGGCCGCAAAGACCCAGGAGTAGACGTGGATACAAACTTTCTCGAGGCTATCCTGCAATAATGATCAAAAGTCTTAAATCTTTGGCAGCATCTTTGACTCAGAGTGTGAGTTCTGTATTTGCTGCTGTAACAAATGATCCCAAGCCTTGTATTTTAAACCAATACAAATGCATTAACTTTCCATCCTAGAGATCAGAGAGTTCTGGGCTGAAATCAAGGTGGGGCTGGGCAGGCCTGCATTTCCTTCTACAGGCTCTGGGGAAGAAGACTCTGTTTCCTTGCTTTTCCAGCTTCTAGAGGCTGCCCACCTTAGTTGTGGCTGCTTTCCTCCTTCTTCAAAGCCAGTGAGTTTTTCTCACATTGTATGGCTCTGATCCTGGCCCCCTTACCTCCCTCGTCCACTTTAAAGGACCACGTGATTACACCCTGTAATCTAAAAGGATCTCCTTAACTTAAGGTCACCTGAGAGGCAAGCTTAGTCCCATCTGCTACCAAATCCATGAATTCCGGGGGTTATGAAGTGGACATCTTTGGGAGATTATTATCAGCCTACCATATCCAGACATCCTAGGTGTTTATTATCAAGAAAAGAAGTATGGACGTACAACAGTTGGGACTGATGCATCCCTGGGCTTTTGTTAAAAATAGTGGTGGAGGAGACACAGTCAGCAACTTACAAAAGGTTGTTACATTGTAGCTCGACTTACCATATCTTGACTTACAAGATGATCTTTGTCTACCTTGAATATAGATACAAGCTAGAAAGATATACTCGAAAATTATTTTTAGCTCATTCCTTTTCCTTGTGGTATTGCTTTCCTTGACCTTCAATATTGAATAAATATAGCGATTATCCTCAATCTCTTTCCTTAAACCAACTTTAAAAAAATTTTTTTTTAATTTTTGTGTTAACATATAATGTACTAGTAGCCCCAGGGGTACAGGTCTGTGAATCACCAGGTTTACACACTTCACAGCACTCACCATAGCACATACCCTCCCGAATGTCCATAACCCCACGACCCTGTCCCTCCCCCCCGCAACCCTCAGTTTGTTTTGTGAGATTAAGAGTCTCTTATGGCCTTAAACCAACTTTTAAAAAGTGTATTGACTACTTACTGTGAGTCAGAGAGCTCTTACAATGGGATATATGTGATTTTTATTTTCTTAATTTTATCTACGTCTTCTAAAATCTCTAAGCATCTTATTTCTGTGATAAGAAAATTAACTTTTTTTTTTTTTAGCACATGAGCTTTTGAGACTCAGGTAAATATGCACTTCTTTTTTTTTTTTTTTTTTAATTTTTTTTATTTATTTGACAGAGATAGAAAGTCAGAGTGGTAGGGGCAGAGGGACAGGGAAAAGCAGGCTCTCCGCTGAGCAGGGAGCCCGATGCCAGGCTCGATCCCAGGACCCCAAGATCATGACCTGAGCCAAAGGCAGATGCCTAACCAACTGAACCGTGCAGGCGCCCCAAATATGCACTTTGACTTACGGTCAGACCTAGGACCCCACCTCCAACAGACCCACCAATTAAGCATCAGCTCCTTCTCCAGGGAATCTTCTCTGGTGAACAGGGATCGTCTCTTCTCCCCTGTATTTCTCCACATCCCAGCTGCCGGGAGCAGGCCTGGTTCTATAAGCCCTCGTTGAGCCAAGGTTCCCAACCGGGATCCTATTTACCCCTCATTCCCCACTCCGAGTTAACATCACAGCATCGATCTGTATAACCATGGAAATTATTTCTTTTCTAGCTGTATCCCTTTGGGGTAATGAGTTCTGTCCTCTTGGGGTTAACTGGAGTTTCCTTGGGTGCGTTTCCACACCGCGACAGGGAATTCTTTTGGGTTGGTCCTTTTATTATCCCCATGTACAGATGATGGACCAGCCTCGGAGGGAACCAGTAAGTGACCTCCCCTAGGCCACACAGCTCGTAAGTGGCGGGGAAAATATCCAAACCATGCCTCCCACCCCACTCCAGAGTCTGACTTCACTATCACTGCCCTCCACTGCTCCTTGGAAGAAATGTGTGGGGTTTTGTTTTGTTTTGTTTTTATGATTTTATTTATTTATTTGTCAGAGAGAGAGCGAGCACAAGCTGGGGGAGAAGCAGGCTCCCTGTTGAGCAGAGAGCCCGATGCAGGACTCGATCCCAGGATCCTGGATCATGACCTGAGCCAAAGGCAGATGCTTAAACCGACTGAGCCGACCAGGCATCCCTTGGAATAAATGTTTTAAAAGTGATAATTGTTGACACTGAGTGCTCACTGCATGCAAGGTTCCCCACAATATATAGATCGATCTATTGACCTATTGATCCATCCATCGATCTATATCTGTATCAACTTACTTAATTCTAACAACCCATTTTACAGATGAGATAACTGAGAAGAACACTGTAAAGAGACTTCTAAGGTCCAGAGCTAGGAAGAGCAAGGTTTGGATTTTAACCCAGAAGGCTGGGGCCAGACCATCATCATCGTACAGAGATCCAGGACATAACCTCTCTGTACGTGTAGGATGAGTGAATGACCAAGCTGATGGAGGAAGCCGCTGTGATTGAGACCCACTCACTGTACCCCTTGGCCCTGGCCTCACTTTACCCACCTGTTCAATGGAAGAGCTTGCACGAAACAACCTGGTTCTCCGAGCTCTGGAAGGAGCCTCTGCTTTTGCTGCCTCAGTTTCCCCATCTGTCATCCAAAGGAATGGGACGTAGACCATTTCCGGGCCCTTGCCAGGTCCACAGGCCCATACCGACAGTACCCTCCCTGTGTTCTAGGCCCTGGGTCCAAGATTTCACCTGCGGAATCCCCCTAGTGCCCAGGAGACTGGTACTTCATTTGGCCCAACCTGCAGGGGAGAAGTTGGGGGTCAGGAAAGGGAAGGCGACCCGCTGGAGGCCAGCATGGCAGAGCTGGGCCTGGAATCTGGTCTCTGACACCAAAGCTGTTTGGGACATTCAGCAGCCCTTTTCCTGGGATGAGCCCCCACTCTTGGCTTGGTGGGCAATCCAGAAGGGCGGGGCACTCCCAGCGAGTTCCCAGAGCCAGTAGCTGCCCCACTCTGCTCTGTCCCTCAGAAAACGGTTCCGCCACACCCACTGTGTGCACTGCCCCTTCTTCGCAGACTTTTCTCACTGGGCACTCCTTGGGGGCAGCTTTCCAAGGGAGAAACACCGTGTTAGCTCCGAACCCTCAATCCGCCCATGTGTGCACCTCTGAGGACCGCCCTGGTCGACACTACTTGGGGGACACTCAGCCTCATCTTAGGGGTTTTTCCATTGTCTCTGGGGGAAAAATGTGACTCATGCAGAACCCAGTCTGCTGGGCGGCAGGCTCCCAGGGGCGGGCACCAGGCTGGGTCTCTGTGCCAAAGCACAGAAAGAACACCCTGAAGACCCCTGAAGGCCGGCTTCTGGTGGGCTTGTTGCCATGACTCAGACACGATGGCTGTGCAGGGACGACAGGAGGACAGAGCCAGGTCGCCCAGCAGCTGCCTGGGAAAGGCCCGTGGCATCCGGAAGGCTTTCAGTCTCAGTTCTGCCACCGGAGGCATCTTTTCCACGCTTTCCTTGCAAAACAAAAACAAGAGCAGAGACCCAAGCCTGCCTCTCTCTTACCTGGTCCCCCATCTGTCAGTCTGGCTGTCGTCTGGCTGTCTATCCTCTCTGTGTGTAAACTAGGAATTCTGGAGGGGAAAACTCTCTCCTACCGGCTAGATTTTCCTTGGGGAGGGCCTGGAGCTTCGTGGAGGTGGGCTACCCGCGGCGTGTGCTGGGGTGCCGCGCAGTGCCTACACCCCAGAAGCTTGAGAATGAGCTGCTTCCTGGATGGGGGGGCAGGGGAGTGACCAAGGTGCACCTCGGCTTCTTTGGGGCAGATGAGGAAGGCATTGGGGTGCGTAGGGGAATGAGAGTGGAATTGGGAGTTGGGCTCGTCGCTGTCCACTGTCTCTGAGTCGCCCCCCTTCGCCCTTGCGGAGGAATTTGTGAATGGACGGGGCGGTGGAGGGGGCAGTGTGTAATCCCCCCACGGTCGCTTCCCCCCCCCACACTGGTTGGGGGATTTAACAAACCCCAAACACTGAACTTTCCTACTCCTTATGATGGGGGGAGGGGTGAAGGGAGGACACCCCTCCTTCCCCCTCTCCCCGCCCCCAGCCTCCCGCCGGACTCGGCGCGGGACCCCCTCCCCGCCCCCCGCAGCCGCAGGGTGGGGGCGGGCGAGGCGCGGCGGAGGGAGGAGGAGAGGCAGGGGCGAGGTCCGCTTCAAGAAGGGGCGTGTGGCCCGAGGAGCTCGCGTTGTAGCAACTTGGAGCGGGCGAGGCGGCCGAGGGGAGGGCGAAAGTTTGCTTCCCCGACGTCAGCGCCGGGCGGGCCGCGGCGGCCGGGGGGCGAGGAGGCGGCGGGCAGCGGGGCCCGAGCGCGGGGCGGCCGGGGCGCGCTCGCTCCGACCCGCGCCTGCCACCCGCGCCGGCGACGCCGGGGCCCTCGCGGGCATGGACAGC
>ML105465.1:17539-27965 GCA_003697995.1 Taxidea taxus jeffersonii | reverse complement strand
AAAAAAAAAAAAAAAAAGAGGGAGGGAGGGAGAGAGAAATGTGACTCAGCATGCCACAACCCATGTGTTTTCAAACTTTAAAGACAAAAGATGGTATTTGACATGCCCATGAAGGTGAAAGTAACAAAGTATTTAGTATTTAGTATCAAAAGTTCTATGTTTGAGTTTCAGCTCTACCACATTTAACCTGTGTAACCTTGAATCTCTCTGAACCTCCAATTCCTATTTCTAACAGAGATATAAGAATTATCATCTCTTATGCTTTAGTCAGGGCCAAAGGAGATTGTAAATATGGAAATGCTTTGCTAACTAAGAACAGCAATATATTGTCATCTATCATTCCTGTGAATAACAGCAGAATCTCTGGTGACTGAAGAGCAAAATAATAATAATGAGAGTTACCAGCTGAAACCATGCCAGGGAATTAAGCGCTCATGAAATCTACACTAATTTAAGTCTGTATTAAGCCATAACAAAGTATCACATACCAAATGGCTTGAGTAACAGAAACTTATTGACTCCCAGTGCTGGAGGCTGGAAGTCCAAAATCAAGGTGTTGGCAGGGTGGGTTTCCTCTTAGGGCTCTGAGGGAGGGATCTGTTCCAGGACTCTCTTCTTGGCTTTGTAGATGGTCATATACTCCCTGTGTTTCTTCCCTTCCTCTTCTCTCTATGTGTATCTCTGTGCCAAATTTCCCCTTTATGTAAGGACACAAGTCCTGTTGGATTAGGACTCACCCTGTTGATCTCACTTTACTTTGATTACTTCTGTGAAGACCCTGTGATGGTTAGTCTTATGTGCCAATTGGATTGGGCTAAGGGATGACTCAATACTTGATAAAACATTTCTGGGTATGTCTATGAGGATGTTTTTGGAAGAGATTAGCATTTGGGTCAGTCGAGTAAAGATCACCCTCACCAATGCATCACCCAATCCACTGAGGTCCTGAATAGAATAAAAAGGTGGAGGAAGGGCAAATTTTCCCTTTTTGCTTAAGCAGGGACATTCATCTTCTTCTTCTGCCCTCACACATCTATGCTCCTGATTCTCACACCTTTGGACTTAGACTGGGACTTACACCATCAGCCTCCCATTCTTTGTACTCAAACTAAATTTCACCACCAGTTTTCCTGATTCTCCAGCTTGCAGACAACAGATCTTGGGACTTTTGGCCTCCATAATCATGTGAGCCATTTCTCACCTCCAAATAAGGTCAAATTCTGAGGTACTCAGGGTTAGGATTTCACATGGGAGGTAAAAGAAAGGCACAATTCAACCCATGAAAACATCTTTAATTTACTTTGTTAAGAAGTCACCAAACTGATTCACAGTGTTTCCTAATCGAGGCCGGCTTCTCAGATGAACGCATTTCACTCTACAGTAGAGACCTACCTGTTTCCCGAGTGTCTAAGATGATAAATTATTTACTTCAGAATAAGGATCTAAAGCCATGGCCATATATCTTCCCTAGACAACAAAATATTAGGTAGTGTCCTTCGTTTTAGAGAATTATCTTTATCCTGTAACATACTTGTTATCATTTTCCTTATATTTAGCATAGAAATAAAAATTTGTCACACTGATACTCACAGAGATGGTGAAGTTTTTAGATTTCAAACTCAATTCTTTAAAAAATTTATTTATTGGTTATCTCTCACTTCTGCATCAAGCTTACTGACTGTTAACACATTTCCAAATCAGATGCTTTCATTAAATCTTTTTAAAAAGTTAGGGAATATATACTCACATAAAAGTTTAAAAATCTTGGGATGCCTGGGTGGCTCAGTTGGTTAGGCCACTGCCTTCAACTCAGGTCATGATCCCAGGGTCCTGGGATCGAGTCCCACATCGGGCTCGTTGCTCAGCGGGGAACCTCCTTCTCTCTGCCTCTGCCTGCCATTCTGCCTGCTTGTGCTCTCTCTCTCTTCTCTCTCTCTCTCTGACAAATAAATAAAATCTTTAAAATAAATAAATAAATAAATTTAAATATATATTATACATCTATATAGCCTGGAATAGGAATGAAGTTTTTTAAAGTAAAATTAGGGGAGTCTGGGTGGCTCCATTGGTTGAGTACTTGACTCTTGATTTGGGCGCAGGTCATGATCTCAGGTTCCTGAGATCAAGTCCCATGTCAGTGGGCCACTGTGGTGAGTCTGCTGGAGATTCTCTCTCTCCTTCTCCCTCTGCCCCTCCCCCTGCACTTGTGCTCTCTCTTTCTCTAAAATAAGTATGTAAATCTTTTTAAAAAATTAAAGTAAACTTTAAAAAAAATTCTTACTTTCTTAGCAACTCAGTATCCTTATTTTAGTCATAAGCTGTCTTGTCATTAGAGAAATTATCAATGTACCATATAGAACAGATATGTGGGTGCATGGGCACCTGTCTCAAGGGGTAATCATAACATTATCTGTGCTATCAAAAAAGTAGAAACAGCCTGATGTCCACCAAGAGGAGTTTGTTAAGCATATCATGAGAGAGCAGAATGGAACACAGTGTACCCATTGAAAAATCACGTTTTTGAAAAATATATAGTGTCATGGGATAATACTCTTGGTATATTATTAAGTGAAAAACAGGTTACAAAAGGATTCGCAGGATTCTGATTTTAAGACTAAATGTGCATAAAAGCATAAGTGGGTGTTTATCCATGTGTTTGTATGCTTATCTCCAGGTACTAAGGCTGTAGACAGTTTTTTGTTTCTTTTGGATAACTTTCCTTATTTAGCTTTTTCCTACAAAATGCATGCATCCCTTATAAAATAAAAATAGGACTTTTTTAACAGGTGGAAATTTCCTTCTGAAAGGTTCTTGCCTTAGACCTAGCACCATTCATACCACAGAGTTACTGGATGTTTCATAGATGTCTGTACTGGACTTCTAGGGGATAACAGAAGGAGCCCAGGTACGTATAAAAATAATTAGGTACTCAACACTATAATGCAGGCTATGATGTTAAAGGAAGCCTTGATGAAGGACTCAGCATTTGATTTAGGTCAAGCCTTGATGAAAAAGTGTCTTCTCAATGAGGTAAAGAGGTTGGGCAGAGGAGGGGTGTTCCTGACATAGGAAAGGGCAAAAGTAAACAAACACGCAGCAAAATGCCGAGTCTCCTCGGAGAGTAACAAATAGTTCAGTATGCTTCGTTTCTAGGGTTTCTAACAGGATGCCAGGGGACCAGGCAAGAATATTAAATCAGATGGTCAGAAAATTTATTGTTCCAACTAAGACCCTTGGACAGTGAATGTGGGAATTCTCAAGAGCTACCAGGAGACAGCAGGCCAGCACTAGGACTGCTCAGGGAAACCAGGACCTATGGGTACCACCTAAAGGCCCTTATATGCCAGGCTGAGATAGTTGAACATCACACACAGAACCCTGGACTCTTGGAGTTGGAAAGAAACATCAGTGCCCACCCAGCCCAGCTTCCTCTCTTCCTGCCTCCCCAGCTCTTCCAAGAATAGTTACCAAGTGTTTGTTTTTGTTCAAATATCTCTGTGACAAAATGCTCATTGCCTTGGAAGAGGTCTGTTAGAAAATTCCTCCTTGTATGGAGTTAAAATTTATCTCCCACCCATTTGGCCCAGCTCTGCCATCTCAGAGAGACAAGCACAATGCTAGTCGCCCTTCCACATGAGAGTGAAGGATGGAAGGACAGACATCAGACCCCTCTAAGTCTTCCCTTTGGCAGGCAGAGGTCCTGGGCCACCTTCTTACAGCATTCTCACAGGTGGTCACTCTGCTTAATATCTCCTTGCAAGCTTCTGAACTGCTCCACTCTTGTCCTCTTTTCTTCTCTCTACCATGGTGGCTGGGGCCACCATCCTCTCTTGTGTATATTGCCCTCCTCAGCCATCCCTCCGGCCCATTGTCCATTCTGCAGCCTGAATGATCTTTCCAAAACTTAAAACTGATCAAGACTATGCCTTGCTCACAGTGTTAATGATTCCTTTAATGAATCCCTCCCAGGGATCAATCACAGCTCTGCTACATGAAGGTCCAGCCCCTCTCACCCCTCTATCTCTTCTCTCTCATCCCCTCATCTCTCTGTTCCCCTGTTTCAGTTCAGCCTACTGAAGGCATTGTCACCTATGTTTGGAAATCCCTTCGCTCCATCACTTGCACGTTGAGAACCCTGACTCAGCCTTTGGGCACTGTCACCTATGTTTGGAAATCCCTTCGCTCCATCACTTGCACCTTGAGAACTCTGACTCTATATTTTTTAGCACCATTATCATCAGCATCTGGCACAATGATTGGTACATAATAAATGCTTTAAAAATGCTCATGTATTAATATGTATCAACCAGAATTAGAAACAATAGTTCTGATGTGGTCTGCACAATACAGAGGAGAATGTCACCTTCCGTGTTGTATATTCTATACCTTTTAAAATAAAACCTAACATTATTTTAGAGGCTACATCTCACTATTGATTCTATTGTCAAACACCTAAACCTTAATTGCATGAAGCCATGACTTTTATCTTAAAATTTCCCTGTCACTTCCTGCCCCTGCATCTCTGCGCCTCCTCTCTTCCCCTCTCATTCTCCCTTTTCCTCTTCCTCTCTCTACTTCTCACTCCCCCACCCCTCTTCCTCTCACACAGATACACCCCAATCCTTTGCAATTGACTTTTAGGACTCATACACAATACATTTTATACCTACTTCTGCATACATCCCACAATGTAAAAAGCCGAAATAGACTATAATGGATTAATAGTTTTTGGACTCCTAATCCTTATGCCTTTTTCTAAGCAAATGTGATCAATGTATTATGCCTTTATGGATGTCAGTGATATTGAATAAAAGAGGGATAAGGACAGAGCCCAGAGCATACCACCAAAGACATCCACCTGTTAATCCGATAGCCTTTAACAAACACAATCAACCAGTCTTTTGGCTCACATGCCTTCTTCTAATCCAGAAGAAGAGGTAAGATCTGGGCCCTTCCTGAAATCAAGGTTTTGAACTGACTGGTGATCATTAGGTATAACCATATCCCAGGTGCTTTATTTTAGTAAAAATTTCCAAAACCTATTGTCCCTTCTTAATACAAATTACAACCATGATTCAGACAGAAAGTCACACAACTAGTGAGTGCTAGCGCAGGAATGTGAGCCCAGGTCCTGTGACTCAGGCTGAATACCACACATTACATTGGGATCCTCTCAAAAGAGAAAATATCCTTAATTGGATGTATGCTAGTTCCTGCTAATCACCACCTGCCCTCCCAAATATCTGTCCAATGAATTAACCCTTTGAGTAGAGATACTTTTTTTTTTAACCTTTGACTAGAAGATTCTTAACCTGAGGTTCATGTCAACTCAAAGGAATCCAAGAGTGTGGACTTGCACGAACTTTCTTAGAGTTTACAGAAAGTGGCCTGAGCTGCATCTTGTCATTTTTGCTGAGAAGAGTCGGGTCCATCCAGATCTTGAAAGAACCACAACTCTAACAAAAACAATTTGCAGTTTCAATAATTCTTTATAAAACCCAATCATCACTCACCTCTGTCTAGAGGTTCAGCCGCACATATTTCTCTTTTTGGAAAACAAAAGCTGCATTTTCTGCTCTCTAGTCTCCCCAAACCTCTACCACACTCAAGCCACACTTAACTCATCTGCTGGTCCCTCCCAAGGCCCTGCAGACCTGGTATCACAAGATACCAGTTTGCGTCTTTGGAACCAGTTTAACAGAAGACTCTCCTAGAAGCCTGCCCATCTTGGCCTTCAGGACCCTCTTCCCATGCCAGGTTCGAGCTGAAAAGGATTCCTTCGCCTTCTCAAGGCCAAAGCAAACCTGCAAAGGGGTTTTCCTGAAGCTCTTCCCTCTCTTGAACAAGGTTAGGATAGATGCAGGGAGTAATCAGAGAAACTCAGAAGTTGAGATGTGGATTGGAGAGTGAGCTGGGAGACTTGGGGGATTATCTCAAATACCCAGAAAGTCTAAACCCTTCCTTTGTTAAAAAGGTGAAGACCATACATTTTCCTGATAATCACGGTTGACCTTCGCTCTTCATCCTCTACCATACTGTATTTGTAGATTGTATCTACAAATGTAGATTGCCCCAGAATTCAAACAAATTCACTCAGCATCCCAGTCATGTCTAGGTTACAAGCTCTAAGGACACTAAAGCAAAAAATGCTGATCCCTGCCCTTGAGGAGTTCCCAGGCCAGTGGGAAACATACAAATAAAGAGATATGTGAAAGAAGACTGGTAAATGCACTGACAGAAGGAACAGAGTAAGATCTGGAAGTATATGGGAGGGCCACCTAACCCATTCTGGAGGATGGGGAGCAGATGGTCTGGGTAGTTTCCAAGAGAAAGTTGCTCTCAGCTGATTCTTCAAGGAAAAATATAGACACAGACCCAAGAGAAGGGCAAGGAGGAAAGTCATGTTTCCTAAATAGTTTAATATGTCTCAATTTGCAAGCAACGTGCACAAAATGTGGAGAGGAAGTAAAGGATAAGAGATGAGATTGTGGGGCAGGGTAAAAGGCAAGGGCTGGAAAAACCTGTGCACACGGACTCAACAGGAAAAGAAGAGGAACCTACTGAAGACTTTGCAAAAAAGTATGATGATATTTACATTTTAGCAAGATTATTGGACATAGTGTGGTGGGTAAGATAGAGGGCGTGGGATGGGTAGGACTGGCCCCCGAGTGGGAAATTGTGACCCAAATGGAATGTGGGGAGGTACTGACTTCAACTAAGACAAGGCCCAGTAAGATGGAGACCCAGGGACGGATGTGAATTGTGTGACGTGGGTAGAAGAGAGACTTGGTGCAGTAGGGACTCGGAGACTGATCAGGGTGAATGAAATAGAGGTGGTCACTCGGGATGAGATTGGGATGCCCCGCTTAGACCCTGGGCAGGCCATTTGAGTAGTGGCAAGCGGAAGAGGAGGAGCAGGCCCAGGAGGAGGAGGGAGAAGACAAACTCAGTTTAGAACACCTTGATCTGAAAGCCCACACCTGCCCCCCACCCCATCAAAGTGAAGATGTTCCATAAAGATTGCTATTTAGGAGAAAGATCAGACTAAGCCATAGGTTTGTACATAATGGTTGCAGCCTTGGGAATCCATGAGATTTCCCAAGGGACAAAAGGGGAAGAGAATGAAGAATTCTAGGGGTGCACCAGCACTGCTGAAAGGAAGACCAGTCCTCACTGAGAAAGTCAGAGGGGATCCAGGACAGAGTCATGAGATAGGGAGGGGGTGGGGGAGGGGACGACCAACGGTTCAAAACCAGGCAGAGAAGCCCCTAGAAAGCTGAACTTGCTCTAGGGCTCACAGAGGTCTTGGGTGGCCCTGCCCAAGCTCAGAAGCCATGGTAGAGGCCGGCCAGCTGACAGGGTGTGAAGCCCGTCACTGGGCGGTGAGGGAGTGGAGACAGCCGGTGTCACCCACTCTCAAGAAGTTTGGTGTGGAAGGTGGAGGACAAAATGGAGATGGGGAGAAGCAGAAGCTCCAGTACTATCTAAGGGACTGAGTGAGGAGAACGTCCTCCCCTCTGCGGCACTGGGGGGTCGATAAATAACACCAACAAACACCACGGCTGGCTTCCCTCTCAGTCCTGCTGAGTGCGAGAAAGGCTTTTGTTTTCATTCCCTTTATCAGGGAGAAATGGCTCTGGGCTTAACCTGTTAAAATGAAACCAGAGCGTGGCAGGGCAGCAAGGGCAACCCTTTGACCCACCGCTCACGCCCGCACACCGGCTGTGCCCACCTGCGCTGTCTGCCCTGGGAGACTGCCAAGTCCGGATCAAAAGCACGCCTACTCCGTGGAGACCCCAGGCTCCCTCAACTCCTATCCCAAATTAGCCAGATCCATTTGAAAGACTTGTTCAAATAGTTAAGTTCAAAGGGCCCAGAGACCGGCTTGCCGGGCTGCGTGCACGCCAATCAAATCTTTCCTTTGTGGAGCCCGGGAGGGGACCCGGCCGTGCGGAAGGGGCTCCCTCCAGCTGCGAGATGATTCGCTTTCCTCTGCGCGCAAGTGTGGGATCCCAGAGAATATTACCGAAACAGATGGCTTTAAAAATCCCCATCCTTCCTGCAAAGCCCTTGTGCAACAGGTAATAAACAAAACGCGGAGCCTCCCGCGGCCCCGGGAGCACACGGCTCACACACAGCACCCTGAGCCCGGCCGCCGCCCGGGGAGCTCCCACCCGACGCGGGTTCGAGCACTTGGGTGAAAGGAGACTCGTCCACGACCCCTCTCCGCAAGTTCCACCGGCTCGTTTTCCAGAAACGAGATACACAGTGTTTACAAACCCAAACATTCCCTGGCCACGAAAACTCAACAGGAGTTAAGCTCTGCATCTTGCGCGCCTGGAAATTGCTCCAGCTGAGTGCACGGGAACGCAGCCCAACAGGGACCGTTTTCCGGCAAATCTGGAGGCCCTTTGCAAGGCTTCCCGGGCGGACGGAACGGCAGCCTGGACTCGGGAGCCCCAGCAATGGAGGACGGGGAGAGAGAGTGGGGCGCCTACCGTACCCGATCGGCGCGGCGGGTCATGCTGCGGGCGTCTGGGCGCCTGGTCCGGGCCCCCGCGCTGCGGACGCGGCCTCTGCTGCGGGGCCGGCGGACCTGTGAGCTCTGCCCTGGGACGGCTGCTGCCCCGGGCTGCTCTTGTTTGCACTGGGCCGTTTGCTTTTGGGATTTCTCCAATGCAGATGTAGTCAGGGGGCCGCTGTCCCGGGGGACAATGATTCCATTGGAAGCTGGCCTTTGACAAGACTCACACATGACCTTTGACTAAAATGGCTTTGGGGAAGGAAAAGTGTCCGGAGGCTGAAGACGGGGGCATCCAGGGCAGCCGTCCACATTCCCGCCCCCAACCGTGCCAAGTTAATTTTTCATCCCGGAATCTTGCAAGGAGAGTCTCCACGAGGCTTGATTTGCAATTCTATCTCGTTCGGTGGGATTCTTCCCCTGCTTCCAAAAGGATTTTGCTGCACGAGTTTCCCGCCGGGCTGCTGCTGAGTTCCCCCGAATTACCCTTTCCAGGTGAAACCTGGGGGGGCGCTTTGCTGGAGAAGCGCCTCTAACGGTCTCCGGAATAATACCATCACCCCCCCACACACACACACCTCTCCTTTAGAGCATGCTACAGTTTACAAAGCGCTTTTCACAATCGTGCTGTCATTTGGCCTCAAACAATGCCGGGGAGGCTCTCCGATGCCTGCCATTTTACACAGAGAGAGAAACAGGAGCTCCAGAGAAATAAGGTCTTTACCCTAATCACCCAACCAGAAAGTGAAATCTCCGTCCTCTGAATTGGCAGCCTGGCCACTTGCACAAAGCACCCACCTCCCTGCTGGTGGCCCAGAGCTGGAAGTCAGTTTCGGCACAAACACACACGCTGGAACACATAATTGTAGCATATACTATAAAGTAGTTGTGGCCTCAACTATTTTCATCTTTGAATTACGAAAGCATTGGAAATTGCTTTAGTATAATAGCTGTGATATCATATCATATCATGATACCCACAGAGGTCTCAAATTTACTGAGTACATTTTTTTTTAATTGTCTGGTTCTCCCTACCCACCCCCCCTTTTAGCAGCTGCTAAAAGGAGGCTAAGGGACCAGCCTGGCCACTTTGAGGTCTGGGTACAAACCAGGGGTTCCTGAGGCTACTACCAGAGGCCATCACTGGTGATGATCAGAGCCTGTTCCCCCTCTCTTTTCCGGGTCCTTCTAGATGATGAAAGGGGATGGGGGTGTGGGATTGTGAGCAGAGCCCTGAACAAGGAGTCAGCATCCCACAATTTTACTGTGCAAAGAGCTGTGATGCTGTGATGGTCTATAGAGATGGCCTGGAGACAGGTGGTATCGCTCTCATTTTTTTTTTTTTTTTCAGCTTAGGGAAGGGGAAAGTGGGTGATACTCACACTCATTTTGGAAGGACTGTAAGAAGGCAGCCAGGAGGAGAAGAAGGGGAAGGACATCACTTGAGCCAGACACCAACACCTACAAAAGCTGTCCCGGTGCCTTGGGAGACTGAAAATAATTCCTGCAGGCGCATGCACTGGGTGTGGGAGGCCGAACCTTGAGAGGAGGGTGTGGGTTTGGACTCTGGCCAGGCTCCTGTATCACTCCAGGGAATCTGGACATCATCCTGCCGTGCGGAACGGATAAATACAGCCAGCTTGGGGGATCAACTCACATGAAAAGGCTGCAGGAGCCATAGAGGTGTTCTACAATAAGAAAAAAATCTCTATCAACCCAGCTTGGAAGTTAGCATCATCAGACACATGTGGTTCCCTCTTCCTAGCTACAAGAGCAGGAGCAAGCTATTTAACCTCGCCGTGCCTCCATTTCTCATCAATAAAATGGGGGTTATGGTATCTGCTATGAGAATGAGATGAAATTGGGTAGGGAAAACTCTTCCCTTTTCTTCCGATACACACACTC
>ML105465.1:0-12539 GCA_003697995.1 Taxidea taxus jeffersonii | reverse complement strand
CTTGCCTATTTTCTGTTCCTTCCACTAGTCTGACCTCTATGAGGTCTGGGGCTCTTATTCACTGCTGATTCCCAGTGTCCAGGATGTACCTAGTAGGTTCTCAGAAAATATCTGTTGAGTATAAACTCCCAAGTGCCAGGACCATCGTTGCTCTGATCTTTAGTTTTTGTTTTTGTTTCATCTCCATCGTACAGTCTACTGGTTTCCAGTGCTGACTGTGAATAGAATTCCCTGAACAGCTTTAAAAATTCTGATGCCCAAAGCACCCTAACACCAGTTACTCCTAGGGTGAGACCCAGCTATCAATTTTTGTAAGCTTTCCAGGAAATTCCCAAAGCCAACTTTAACACCACGATAACCTAACCTCAGCCTTAGACACAGGTGTTGCTCAATAAAGAAATGAATGGATGAATGAATGATTGAAGGAATGGAGTCACTTAGCTCCCGCTTATCTTGCAATCTCCTTCTTCCTGGTCTTCCCACACAATGGACTGTTATCCAGGCACATAAACCACCAGATACTCACCTGCGCTCTCATTTCTCCAAGCTTTTGCATGCTGCTATTTCTACCTAGAACACCCATATGCCATCTTGGCTACCTGCTGCTGGTCTCCCTGGTAAGGTCTAGGTTTGGGCTCAATACTACCCCCTCTCCCAGGTCATCCCAGTGCACCCACAGAGCTCTGAGCCTCCTCTCTCTTTGCATATATGTCTGTGAGAGAAGGCTTACTGCTACCTGCTGTTGTGTCAGGACTCTTCTTGACCGGGGAGGGGTGAAGGGCCTCCGTGTCTACTCATGTGCAGCAGACTCCCTAGCCAGAGATGGCTCTCCACAGACACTGTGGAATGAATTCACAGATTAACAGATCACAGATGGATGAATTTTTAGAGAGATAAGCCCTAGGCTTACTTTTTATTTTTTAAGAGCTATGTTGAGTTATAAATCATATAACATCACAATTCCTCAATTTAGATCATACAACTCAGTGGTTTTCCAGATATCCACAGAATTCTAGAATATTCTAGAACCATCTATTTCTAGATTCTAGAATCCTAGAGTCCACTATTCTAGAGTTTTTAGGATCTAGGATCTATAGATAGAAATCCCCATGTTGTATCTATAGATTTTTAGATTCTAGAACTCTAGAACAATCCATTCTAGAATTGATATGTCTAGAATATTTTTATTACTTCAGGATGAAACCTCATATCCATTAACAGTCATCATCCCCACCCCTATTTTCTTCCCAGTTTTGCAACCCCAGGTAACCACTAATCTACTTTCTGTCTCTGTAGATTTGCCTACTCTGGACACTTCATATAAATGGAATCATGTAATAACTGTGTGTGTGTGTGTGTGTGTGTGTGTGTGTGTGTGACTGGCATCTACTTCCACTTCTGAAGACCTTTTGAACCACAAGTATTCCTTTCGCATTGAGTTGCTATGACAGAATACAGACTCTGGAAGAGGTCTTAGAGGACAAATCAAGGCAGTATTTCTTAGACCCTACTACACAGTCTGGTCAATTATCCCAGTTCCTGAGCTGGGAGAAAGGAGATATAGAAGCTTAGCTACACCTGCTACCACAGAAGAAAGGGAAAGGGGGCAGATCCTGGGATGGCTCAGCTGTGCCTCACCAGCCCTGTCTGAGCTCCCCCATTGGGGCAGGACCTTCTGTGCCATAAAGAGTCCACACTGAGGGCCAATGGCCTAGGTCAGACTTGAGTTTTGTGATGCATTAGTTATAACTCTTCATTCCCTGCCTTCTCATCTCTAAAAAAGACGATAAAAGTAATTCCTGTATTAAAGCCACACATCATAAGAGTAAATGAGGGGATAAAGATCAAGTGCATAGCACTGCACTTGAGACATTATCAGTGCCTCATAAATATTTATGCTGCTGTAGCTCTTGACGTTTGGCCCTAGCTGTTTATATACTGTTCTTCTAAGTAAAATTTAATGTGGAAAGATGGTTCTGGTGCTTTAAAAAATAATGCAAGCCACTCTTCCAGAAAAGTCTCATACACCATGCATATACCCAATCCCAGATGGTCATCTGCATTCTGCTTGGTGAGAGTGGGGGACAATGGCAAGATTTAGCTGAAGCCGAAGAGGAATTACAAATGGTGAGTGGGGGAGGTAGCAGGTTAGGTCCATTCCTAGCATAAGAAGCTGACAGAAATAACCTCTTTCTTCCCACCAAATGTACATCAGTTCCTATAGCAAGCGGGGGTTATAGGCTCCATAGATCTGAGGGACTATACTCTGTAGTAATTTCTTTCTTTTCCTTCTACTGTTCTTACATACGGACCTGCCTGTGGCATCCTCTGCTAAGCCCTCCTGGGGTGTCTCTTCAGTACACCTCAAATCAGCACTTGGTGGTTGACCCTTGGTGGCCAAGCTCATGACCAGACACAATCATCGGTAGCAAGTAGACACAGGCTGTATGGAATTTACTACCAGCTGATCTGACACTTATCCTTCTGGCTCTAAGGGCAGCTGCCCTTTCATGGAAGCATCAAGGGTCTTAGTAGATCCTTATCTGATTCCACAACTTTGCATGGTCTTTCCTTCAGCCTCCATTCAGATTCTACTCAACTGTCTCTTTCTTGCCTTCCTCCCCTCTGTGATCTCACAGTCCCCTGTACGTGCCTGTGGGATAGCTAATTCCACTTATCACCTGGACAAATGACTATGAACAACTATAATACAAGGACACTTCACTTATCTTTGTGTCCCACATGCATAGCTCTGGACCAAGCACACAAGGGACATTCCTTTCATTTTAAAGATATTATATTGAGAGCCTACTAGGTGCTGATACTTCAAAATGCCAACATTCACAGAAGCATGCAATTTTCACCCTGAAAGGAATTTTGAGACAAGGCCATGAGGCCTGGGAAAGGTCGTGTCTTATCAAGCATCCTGGTGCCTGAGTAGGGACGATGCTGGAGTTAGAATTCAACTCTCCTGCCATCTTGTTCTTGTAGGACAGTTTTTCCCCTTTGGTTAAAATAACAGATTTTTAATGTGTTTGGGAAACCAGAGAAAATATGAATGATTATTTTGTTCATTAATGGTTTTTTGAACTCAAGGACTAGCCCTCAAAGCGCCCCTGAATTGGTGACTAAGGATATTAGCACAGACCAACCCAAACTACAATATAGCTAATGCCACTAGGGTCTGACTCTGTGCTTCTCACACCCCCGCCCTGCTAGCTCACATCTCACCCACGCCAGGCCAACCCAGGGCCTGTAAAAATTTAACTTGATGTGATTGCACAACCGTGAAAGCCCAAGTTGCTTTTTGAGGTAATGAATGAGATTCTCTAATTGCCTCGTGAAAATGTTTCCAGTGGGAGGAAATATAGAACACGTTGTCACAAACATAAATGTCCCTGTCAGGCTCTGGTGAGGTTATTCTCCTATTAAAAGATGAGGGGGCACTGATTTGGGGCCAGCTTGGGAGACAAAAAGAATCTCGTTCTGTTTTTCTTCCTACTCCTTCGTTGAATTTTTATTGTTAAGAGTCATTTTGGGGTGATGGATAGATTTATTACTTCAAGTGGTATGCATATGTCCAAACTCCCCAAATTATATTCATTAGATATGGGCAGGTTTTCTATATCAGTTATAAACTTAAATAAACTCAACAATTTTGTTGTTGTTGTTGTTTTAAAAAAAACCTTTTCTTCACTGAGTTGAAATCATGGTCCAACAAGCCCAGCATTCTATGCCTCTCAGCAAGGCAGACTTTTGGTGAGAAAGAGCAAGACTGTAATTCGCACCAACTCCTTGACCTCTGCTGCTGAATTTCTCTTAATGACTCATGATGGCCCTAATTCCAGTGAATGCCTCTACCTGAAGTTAGGCCACCATCATCTCTTAGCTGGACCACTGAGAAAGTCTCCTTAAAAGACTTTGAAGTCTTCTAACTTACTTTCCAAGATACAGCCAGAGAGATGGTTTGAAAATTCTAACCTAACCACCTAAGACCTCTGCTGAATACCCTGCAGTGTTTTCCATTGTCCTGAAGATAAAAGATCAACTCCTTAAAACAATTTAGCAATAATCTGGTCAAAGTGCTTCCTGTAGATAAAGGTATTGTCCATAGCTAAGGAGCTCAGTGAGCTGGAGCCCAGTCCCTGTTCCACAGGCTCAGCCATGAGCCCTGGCACTGTCCCACTGGAGGGCCTATTACTTTCTGCTGTAGATTCTTATCTAATCCCCACATTTGCTTCTATCCTAACCTCGGGCACTGTAATCCCACCATATTAGCATCTCAAAATTTCCCTCAGTCTTGCTTCTGACCCTTTGCCCATGTTTTCCACCACTTGAACTTCTCTTCATTCTTCTTTTCATCTAGGTAATTCATATTTTCTTTCTGCTATCTACTTCAACATAACCTTCCCCGACCTTCCTTGGATTGTGTTAGGTGCTCCAAATATGTGTTCTCAAAACACCCTGTGTTTTTTCATAACAGAGCACTCATTCTCTGGTCTTATAATTGCCTATTTATCTGCCTTTCCTTGAGAGCAGAGACTGTATCATAGTATTCTGTAACTCCCTTGTCTAGGTATTCAATAGTTATCTGTTCATCAAAGAGTGAATGAATAAATGGACGGATGCATAAGTATGTTATGAAAAAAACCTTGAATTCATGCTTCCAATAAACATCACATTTGGACTAAAAGAGTCCCAAAACGTATTACTTTGTCTTAAATCTATTTTTTTTCTGCCTTCACAGAATGCAATTATGGCCAGAAGAGAGAGAAAGGAAAGAAATGCTGGAAGATGAGATGGGCAAGGTCATTTGGGTTAGGTTGTTAAGTGTTTACCATGGTGGGTGGATCTCTAGGAACTGGGAACTCATCTTAGTTCATCCAAAACCACAGCTTCCCCATTTTACAGAGCTTTGGATATTTCCAAATGAAAATATGGTCTTTATATGGTGTCTTCACTTACAAGTCTGCCCACCCTCCCCTCACTTGGCAGCCAAGGCAGTATAGTGGAAGGCCTTGGAAAGTCTTGAATATCCTGGCATTCATCCTGTGGGTGATAGTGAGTTCATGAAGTGTTTTGAGCAGGGGAGTGACATATCCTATTTGGGTTTTGAGTGACTGCTTGAGCAGAGATAAGGAAGATGAGAGCCTGGGGGCAGGGAGCTGAGGAAGAAAGCTACTAGAACATTCAAGACAAGAGATGAAGTCTTGAACCAGAGAAAAGACCATGGCAATGGAGACGGGGATGCAAAATCAAGAAATCTTGAGGAAAAAGTGTATCTCTTGGATTTTCTCTATTATTACGGTTATAAATGAGGGAGAAGAATAACAGATGATTCCCATGGTTTGAGCTTCAGCAACTGGGTTCCTGCTGGTGTCATCATCGGAACTCGGGTCGGTGACAATAGTGAGTTCACTGCCAGATGTGTTCGGTTTAAGTGATGGACTTTTATACAAAATCAAGGTAGAAACCATCTCTGTATCCCCATTTTCCCACATACATTATATATGGTAGGTTACTCGAATGTTTCTTGAAGTTACAATACATCCTACATACAGAATTCTCAATATCTAACTTCAACTGTGTGGTTTTGTCAAATTCCAAGCAAAGACCCATCTAACCATACTGCTCTATATTAACATAATATAACATTTATCCATATGACAAGCGAGGAAATTTCAACCCCCTGGAAAGTATGACTAAGAGATTTTACTGCAATAATAATTTTCACTAAGTGGTGGAAGGAGTCAGGAAAGGGGATATTATAGCAACCGCAAATAGGTCCCGGGCTACACTTGGCTTGCAATTTCACTACAAATTTCAGAGAAGCCATAAAAGATTCAAGTAAAATCTGGTTGGTTGATTAGAAACATGTGAAGGAACCCTGAATAGGCACGTGTTTCACATTTCCTACTCTGAAGTTGGCCAAGTATTAATCATCATCCTCCCTGTGTTATTCCAGAAAACAGAATCGCTCCAGCTGGCCTTTTCGAAGGATAGGACCTGGGTCAGGAGAACATCCACAAATCTGGGACTTCCAGAGGGAAGAAATTAGCAAATAAATGCCATATTGAACTTTCTTCATCTGCCGTAATGTTACTCCTTATGTTATCCTCTACACCTCTGCCCTCAGCCCAGTCTATGCTCACCTCCATATGACAAATGAAGAGAAACTTTGGGATATAGCTTCTCAATGAGAACACTTACTTCATCCTGAATCCCCCTCTCTCCACAGAACACAGATTCCAGAAAGGAACAGGCACAGACTTTGCAGCCAGAAAGTCCCAAATTTGAAACCAAACTCTACCATTTACTTTGGGTGATTCACCCAACCTCTTTGAGCCTCAGCCTTCTTCATTTACAAAACAAGGCTAATAAGACCAACTTTGAAGGGTAAAGACCAAACAAGGTAATTTATGTAAAACACATACATGTGTGTGGTATCAGCAAACATGTATTTGGAGCCTTCCTGCCCTTTCCTTCTGTATGATGACCTGCCCAAGCAAATGTGAAGCCCAAACTGTCCTTCAACACAGACCTCGCTCACAGGAGTCTCAGAGGAATGGTTCCAATGTACACAGCAACTGGAGACCTGATCAGGGTGTTCTGTAAAGAATCAGCTTCGGGGCACCTGGGTGGCTCAGTGGTTAAAGCCTCTGCCTTCGGCTCAGGTCATGATTCCAGGGTCCTGGGATCGAGCCCCGCATCGGGCTCTCTGCTCAGCAGGGAGCCTGCTCTCTGCCTGCCTCTCTGTCTACTTGTGGTCTCTGTCTGTCAAATAAATAAATAAAAATTAAAAAAAAAAAAGAATCAGCTTCATCTAGTCCTCCTGGGACTCACAGAGCAGGTGAGATGACAACAAATCTAGCCTCCCTCAGATGAAAGTGCTGTGAGGGCAAGGAGGATGGACGAGCTCCTATGGGGTCTGAACAGTCAGGTCAGACCTCAGAGATGAGGCATCATTTGAACTTGGTTTTAAAGGATGAGTACCATTTCCTGGGATAGAATCAGAGATTTCATACAAAAGTGGAAAATAAAGACACTGAGGTCATCACGTGCTCAAGAAGTGATAACTGGTTAGTTATGGCTAGAAGAGAGACAAAGGAAAGATATGCTGGGAGATAAGACGGGCAAGGTCCACTGGGTTAGGTGGTTAAGTGTTCAACATGGTGGGCGGGGCTTCTGGACTTAATCCTATAAATAATGCAGGTGCATTAAAGGGATCTGAAATTTTCTCTTTTGCATCTCATTGTATTTTGTTTTTAGCATTTTTCTATTCTCACTATGAAAACCAAACATATATGAAAAAGCATTCAAACAGTACAGAAGGATATAATAAAAAGTGAATCTCTGTCTTCATCCCACACTACTGTGTCTACTCCTTATTCTTTCTCCTTTCATATAAATACATATAAATACTCTTAAAATTTGCCTGTGAGCAAATACTTATACACTGTATTGTATGTGCTTCTTTCCTGCTTTGTGATGTATTGTGGAGATCTTTATAATTCAACATATATAATTCTTTTTTTTCAATAATAATTTCTGTATGTTGCTTCACATATGAAAGTGATAATGTTAATGGGTATATTGGGTTACGTAAGATACCTTATTACAATCCACTTTATTTTTTTTTATTATTTAAGCTTTTTTATTTAAACATATAATGTAACCCCCCCACCCTCTCCCAACCCCTCTCCCCCCCACCCCCCTCAGTTTGTTTTATGACATTAAGAGTCTCTTTTGGTTTGTCTCCCTCCCAATCCCATCTTGTTTCATTTTTTCTTTTCCTACCACCTTAACCCCCACCCCCGTTGCATCTCCACTTCCTCATATCAGGGAGATCATGTGATAGTTGTCTTTCTCCAGTTGACTTATTTCACTAAGCATAATACGCTCTAGTTCCATCCATGTCGTCACAAATGGTAAGATTTCATTTCTTTTGATGGCTGCATAGTATTCCATTGTGTATATATACCACCTCTTCCTTATCCATTCATCTGTTGATGGACATCTAGGTTCTTTCCGTAACTTGGCTATTGTGGACATTGCTGCTATAAACATTCGGGTACACGTGCCCCTTCGGATCACTACGTTTGTATCTTTAGGGTAAATACCCAGTAGTGCAATTGCTGGGTCATAAGGTAGCTCTATTTTCAATTTTTTGAGGAACCTCCATGCTGTTTTCCAGAGTGGTTGCACCAGCTTGCATTCCCACCAACAGTGTAGGAGGGTTCCCCTTTCTCTACATCCTCGCCAGCATCTGTCATTTCCTGACTTGTTCATTTTAGCCATTCTGACTGGTGTGAGGTGGTATCTCATTGTGGTTTTGATTTGTATTTCCCTGATGCCCAGTGATGTGGAGCACTTTTTCATGTGTCTGTTGGTCATCTGAATGTCTTCTTTGCAGAAATGTCTGTTCATGTCCTCTGCACATTTCTTGATTGGATTATTTGTTCTTTGGGTGTTGAGTTTGCTAAGCTCTTTATAGATTTTGGATACTAGCCCTTTATCTGATATGTCGTTTGCAAATATCTTCTCCCATTCTGTCAGTTGTCTTTTGGTTTTGTTGACTGTTTCCTTTGCTGTGCAAAAGCTTTTGATCTTGATGAAGTCCCAATAGTTCATTTTTGCCCTTGCTTCCCTTGCGTTTGGCGTTGTTCCTAGGAAGAAGTTGCTGCGGCTGAGGTCGAAGAGGTTGCTGCCTGTGTTCTCCTCAAGGATTTTGATGGATTCCTTTCTCACATTGAGGTCCTTCATCCATTTTGAGTCTATTTTCGTGTGTGATGTAAGGAAATGGTCCAATTTCATTTTTCTGCATGTGGCTGTCCAATTTTCCCAACACCATTTGTTGAAGAGGCTGTCTTTTTTCCATTGGATATTCTTTCGTGCTTTGTCGAAGATTAGTTGACCATAGAGTTGAGGGTCTATTTCTGGGCTCTCTATTCTGTTCCATTGATCTATGTGTCTGTTTTTGTGCCAGTACCGTACTGTCTTGATGACTCAGCAAATACAATTCTATCTCATTATTTTTTTAAAGATTTTATGTATGTATGTATGTATGTATGTGTGTATGTATTTAAAGAGCGAGCACAGGGACTCCTGGGTGGCTCAGTTGGTTAAGCAGCTGCCTTCGGCTCAGGTCATGATCCCAGGGTCCTGGGATCGAGTCCCACATCGGGCTCCTCGCTCAGCAGGGAGTCTGCTTCTCCCTCTGCCTGCCTCTCTGTCTGCCTGTGCTCGTTCGCTCTCTCTCCCTCTCTCTCTGACAAATAAATAAATAAAAATCTTTAAAGAATGAGCACAAGTAGGGAAGGGGTAGGAAAGGGAGAAAATCTTAAGCAGACTCTGGGCTGAGTGTGGAGACTGATGCTGGGGTTGACCTTGAAATCATGACCTGAGCCAATATCAAGAGTCAGATACTCAACCTGGGTGACTGAGCTCCCAGACTCAGTAAGGTATTCCATACTTTAGTTGTTGCATATCTTGTATTTAACTGATTCTCAGCTGGTAGATATTTAAGCTGTTCCCAATGGTTTCTTATTACCGACAAGGTTGCAATCCATCCTCACATCTTTGGAAGTATGTGAGAATATTCCTGTAGGGGAAAAAAAAAAAACACTAAAAGCAAAATTGCTGGATCAAAAGGGATGTGGCTTTTAAAATCTGAGAGTTACTTTCAGCTGGCCCATTAGAAAAAGTACCTATCTATACTCCTATCACCAGAGTATGACTGTATCTGTTTCCACATATCCTTGACATTACTCTGTTATCAAACTTTTAAATCTTGGCCACTCTAGTAAGTTAACCTTTTTTAACTTCCTGTTTTGACTTATAATTCTTTCACTGAGTGAAAATGAGCAACGGCTTGTATGTTCATAAACCATTTTTGCTTTTTTTCTCTGGGAATGGGTTTTTATTTTCCTTGCCAATTTTTCTATTAGTTTGTGGTCTTTTCCTTGCTGATTTATAAGAGCTCTTTATATATTGGGAAAATAAGCAAATTGACCATGATTATGTTTATGGCTTCTGGGCCCCATCCAGGTCTTAGAAATGTCTCTTCCACTCCAATATTATTATTATTTTTAAATATTTTATTTATTTATTTGACAGACAGAGATCACAAGCAGGCAGAGACACAGGCAGAGAGAGAGGAGGAAGCAGGCCTCCGGCTGAGCAGAGAGCCCGATGCGGGGCTCGATCCCAGGACCTGGGATCATGACCCAAGCCGAAGGCAGAGGCTTTAACCCACTGAGCCACCCAGGCGCCCCCCAATATTATTTTAAAATCCACCCATGTTTTCTTTCATACTTTCAGAACTTCCATTTTATGTTTCCAATTTTGATCAACAAAGAGTTCATTTTGCTACAAGGTATCAGATATGGATTTCATTTTGTTATTCATTCTCTGTGTCTCTCTTTTAATAGATGAATTTAGCCCCATTTAAATTTATTGACAATAGATGTGTTCATTCTTTGTTGCCTTCTCTTAGTTATATTTTCTATTTTTAATGCTTCTTTTGTTTTCTAATTTTTGCTACATGGTCTGTTTTTATCTTCTTTGATATAGATGCTTTTTTTTTCTTTTTCTTTCTGGAGAACTATGGAATGGAAGAACAAGGAGGTCTGACTGGCACACCTATGAAGCCTCACATATGTGAGAAGTGTTTTGTGTGTGTCTGCTTATATATAACAGATGGCTCGGATGGGATTGCCACCTACCATCTCTACTGTACTCTCTCCTCTGAGAATTCTTGTAAAGATGGCACGTCTACAGGATTCTCTCCTGGCTCTGCTTCTCATGACATTTCCCAGGGCAGAACAGGGATTTGGACACTTTCCTAGGCTGCCCACAGCCCCACATAATGCTGTTCCAGGCACAACTGTCTCTTCAACAATGTGCTGTCTCTTTCTGGAGACCACTATGGAAAAGTGGATTTACTCTAAGTATCTTCCCTCAGTTAAATCCAACTGTTAACTGTGTTCAGCAGTTATTTTTCAGAGCTTGGGGTTGTAGGTATTTTCTAAGTTATTTGAAGATGATAACTTTCTTTTCCTTTTTTTCAGTTGCTTTTAGAAGACAGAGTTGGGGTAGAAACAGCTTTACTGCCCTGTTTTAGCCAGAACTTCTCCAGTGAAGATCATTAGGCAGGATAGAATATATTGCTCTAAATTTAATTATGATGTTGACAGGCAGACTAGAGGGGAGAAGAGAAGGGAGGCAGGGAAACCAGTTAGAAAGCTAGCATGGTCATTGAAAATGGAAGAGGTAAAGCTAACCCGGGCTAAAGTAGCATTGGGAAGAAGACAAGGCTGGGAGAAATCCTATGGGTCAATCAACAGGACTTTGTAACTGATTAAAATGGATGGTTAAAAAAAGGTAACTTGGTAGATGGCCATGCATTCGTTGAGAGGGGAAATCTAGCAGAGGGAAGAGTTCATGCTTTCATATGTTGAAGTTGCTAGGACATTCAGAGGGGGGAATACAAAGCAGGCTGTTGGAAACCAAGGTTTGGGAAAGAAGGCAGTGGGTATGGATTTATGTCTCCAGCAGATTGAAAGCTCTGGTGGCTGGAACCATTAAATATATTAACTTGCCAAGAAAGACAGGACGAAGTAAGAGGGTGAAGATAGACACTGGAGAATACCAGTCTTTCAGGGGCTGGTGCAGAAAGCTGCTCCAGCCAAGGATAGAATGGTAGGTAAGAAGAAAACAAGAGATGGTGGCCTTGTGCAAAACAATGGAAGAGGGTACCCAGAAAGGATGTATGGTCAGCCGTGTCAAATGTTGAGAAGGCTTAGGAGGCAAGCACTAAAAATCATCCACAGAATTTGGTCATTGGTGAGAGCAATCTGGGGGGCAAGGAAGGCAAGTGGAGGAGAAGATGTAAACTAGTATTAAGTACCTAATACCTCCCAGGCAATCCACTGATTTGCATATGTCATTCCAGTTAATCTCCACAAAAATCCCCCAGAAGAGGAAACAGTAGCTAACAAACAGTAAGTCACTCTTGCACCATCACAAGGAAGCCAAGGAGGCAGCTAGATTTACACCCAAATCCTGCAGTCAAAGCACAATCCTGTCTCCGCTATGTTAACTTTCAAGTCAGATTATGGTAAATCAATGAATGCCTGCAGCTTAAAAACATGTAATGTGTTTCAGAACATCGTTTCCTAGTGACTTCTATTAGAAAATAGAAATTATTGCTGGACTCTGGCTGTCACGCAAAACATAATCAGGGCTCTCAGCACTGTGTTGGTACAAGGCCAGCATACTAGGCTCCCTGCAGATCAGGCAGACTGCCTTGACTTCCTTCTTGGCAATGGTGAGAGCCCAGAAAATGCCAACAGACTAATAGAGGTCACAAAATTAGTGTCCAAAGAAAGGCAACAAGGCAGATATCTTTATGTTTTCCCTGCTCATTCTTTAGTAGAAATTTCTCCATCCTGAGCTCTGTATAATTTCCAGCTATGTCATAGAATGATGAGGACATAAATTTTCTTGACCTGGGAGCTTATGTTGTAATTCCTCTTTCT
>RCUC01145480.1:0-36292 GCA_003697995.1 Taxidea taxus jeffersonii | reverse complement strand
AGGAGCCAGCGCCGGGCAAAAGCCTCTCCTTCCCCTCGCTCTCCAGAGAGCCAGCCACACCTCCATGGAGGCCGTCTTTTTCAGAAGATGATAAGATGTTTCTGCCTGATGCCTTTCCGCCCATTTTCAGTAGTTCTGATACTATTTTAAGAACCCACCTTAAATAGTGTACAATGGTGAACAACTCTGCTTCATTCAGCTTCTGGCTATTTTGCTCTTCCAGAGGAGAACTTCTAGGTTAACTACTGGAAGGACTTTGGTAGAACTCCACTGCCAAATATTGTTGAAGTTACTAAGTAATGAAAGATGAGTAAAAAGAGCTACAGCTGTTGATGGTATTTGTTGTCTTGATTAATAGCAATATAAATGATCAGTGGTTGGGGTAGCTGGGTGGCTCAGTGGGTTAAAGCCTCTGCCTTCAGCTCAGGTCATGATCCCAGGGTCCTGGGATGGAGCCCTGCATCTGGGCTCTCTGCTCAGCGCTCCTCCCTCCCCCGCTCTCTGATTGCCTCTCTGCCTACTTGTGATCTCTGTCAAATAAATAAATAAAATCTTTTTTTAAATAAATAAATAAATAAAAATAAATGATCACTGACAGGTGAAAGGCGATCAGTTTTAAAGCAAATACAGGAGGAATACAGACTGCCTACACCTAACTGACAAAGTAAAGATACAGAGTTCTCACTCACTTAAAAAACAAACAAACAAAAGCACACAACTATTGTTGACCAGCACTTGTGATAGAATACAAAGTCTGTATTTTTAAAATTAAAATAGAAGAAGCATTACCAAATGATTTTTGACTGTGACTAGAAATGAACAGATCCTGACAAAAAGAGGACCTATGAAACAGTGTGGTTGATATTACACTGCAGTGTTGAGGCATCACAGCTAAAATTTTAAACCAAAAGAATGTTTGGGGACCACTTCTTGTACTCTACTCTCCATGTACAACCACAAGAAAAGACATTTCTTAGTGTCAGAATGCTTCCAAATCAAATGCTAGCTGTCACTATCTCTTCCTCATACACTTGGGGTTCGTTTACTAATTTAATTTCTTATCCTTTCATTGAGAAATTCTTATATAGTTACATGTATATATAGATGATAGTTATACTTATGCACATATAAAGAGATGTATATCAATATCTAGAAAACGATCATAGATTTCCATTATGTTTTTTTTCAGACAAAGTAAAGTAGTCTATGAACAACAGCTCATGAAACTGAGTCTCTGGAGAGAGGTGGGATTTCAAGGCTGACACTCTCTAATGGTTCTAAATGATCAGGTTAATAGCAGAATTGGGATGGAGGGTCATAACATTATCTCTTTATCTGTTTCTAGAGTGAGTAGGAAAGGGCATTTTGGTGATTTACCATTCACAAATCAGAAGTGAGTTTTAACTCTTAAGATGTCTGCCTTCAGCACTGTACACACAAGTTAAATTTCAGTATTTCTACCTCGGAAGCTACTTTTATCTAAAATTGCACCTCAGCATTTAAATCTCAGCCACTGCCCCTCTGCACATCTCCACATTCAAGGGATTAATCATAACCTTTTTGGTTATAGAAATGACCTGTGCAAATCAGAGCAATGCCTTCTTGTACATCAAATATTCACCCCACCCCCATCTTTCCATACTAACCTTCCAGAGAATGAAATTACTGAAGCAATTACCTTAAACCTTATCTCCTAGAACTATCTACAATGTAACATCTACAGAAAGGAGCAAACAGGAAACTCATTCCAGGGGAAAAAAAAAAAAAGAAGAAGAAGAAGAAGAAAGAAAGAAAAATCCAAACAAAATATTACAGTACACTTATTTGTAGCAATTTACTTTTACAGTAAAATTCCATATTGATATAGAATCTGTTCTTTAAATATGTCAGCCTCAAGATACCACAGCTCTGCTACTAACCACAGGAAATCCTAAATCTGTAACTCAGGGCTTAACCCTGTCTACCTTCTAATTTAATACAACCAAGGAACATAGGTTTCATTTAAGGACTATTGAGAGCACCAAAGAAAATAAAACATATGAAAATCTCTAAGAAACACACAGTGAACTCTTAAATGTGACTTTCTCTTCCTTTTTTACTTCTAATGGAGAAGAAAATAAATAATCCATATATTAAAGTGATGAGTAGCTCTCTCAAGAAATGCAAACAATATATGGAGTATAGCTCAATGATATGGACCTTAAAGGGGATACTTTAGAATTTGAAAAGTCCAGCATTATTATCTTTTTATTGTCTGTCATTAGAATTCAACAGATAATAGTTCAACTTTCTAAAACTCTTTGGATAAGTTTAAGAACATGACTATATGAGACTGAATAGTAAATGTAGCTGCTTTAGCCATGACTTAGCTTTCTAGCAAAGAAAAATATTGGTCCTAGTGTCCCAATAAAATGACAGTCTGGCTACATTTGAACCCAGTCATGCAGATATTACCTTCACCATTCATTTGAATATTTTATCAAAAACCTATTGAATATCTTCCTGAGCTTCACACAGAACCCACTTTGGGGGAAGGGGAGGATTGGGAAGGGTACCAATACCATGAGGTAGATGTAGACAAGATTTGATGAAAGAAACTAGATATTTGGGTGGGGCTGTGGTCATGAGAAAACCATAGAATTTTCCAAGAAAAGTGTAGATTTTATCATTTAAAGCTGGTTTCAAGAATCCAAAAAAAAATTTTTAGCATTACCATCTGACATCTGTATACTTGCATCAGCTTTAGAAATACTCAGCATCTCCACTTACCTATCTGTAAAATAAAGCTCACACCACAATCCAACATTAGAATTTAATTATAACTAAAGATTAATTATAGAAAACATCATAAGAGAAATTTAATTCTTACCTCAAAGTCAAATGGGTACAAATAAGTCATAAATATTTATAAGATTTTAAAACACTGAATTATTAAATCAAGAATAAATACAAAATAAATCAAATCCTCAAAATCCAAGGCATATTATTTTTTTCCCATCTTCCATTCACTTGTACCTCAATTTACAGAAAGGCACAATTTGCTTTTTCATATGTGAATACACAAATACTATAGTTATGTTTATTTTATTGCACATTTTTATTCGCATATAAAATGATTACCCTTAAATTATTTGTAAAGAATGTTTAGTGACCCCCTAAAATCTGTGTCCATCTAGCTGGAAGCAGAAATATAATACTTTGAATCGTTATTCACTTGCATTTATCCAGCTTCTGTATCACTTAAACAGAAGCCCAAAACTGTCAAATACTTTCAATACTACTCATAAAACTTAATTTAGCAGATAATTTTCTGAGCTGTGTCAATACAGAAATAGAAAAAAACAGAAGTACTGTTGTTCTGTGTGCCAAGAAGCATCGAATCCATTAAAAGAAACAAAGTCGGGAGGCCTGGGTGGCTCAGTTGGTTAAGCAGCTGCCTTCGGCTCAGGTCATGATTCCAGCGTCCTGGGATCGAGTCCCACATCGGGCTCCAGTCCCACATCGGGCTCCTTGCTCGGCGGGGAGCCTGCTTCTCCCTCTGCCTCTGCCTGCCTCTCTGTCTGCCTGTGCTCTCTATCTCTCTCTCTCTCTCTAACTAATAAATAAATAAAATCTTAAAAAAAAAAAAGTTTAAAAAAAATAATAAAAAATAAAAAAATAAAAGAAACAAAGTCAGCCATGGAAGGAGCAGTACTTTTGAATCAGGTCAGATTCTGGTGTATAAACAGAATTCCGGGGTCTGATTAAATTCCAGGGGAAAGAAAGCCAGAGAGGAGATGCGAAAGAGAAAGAGAGATCACTCAAAAGATTATTGATAATTCAAAGGCCAGGCGCCCGCACTCACTCAGCAGCGTGGTACTGACAATTATTAACTACAAAACTGCGGTCGCAGCGTCAGGGTAAATAAGCTATCACCACGGGGCTGAGCGGTGGGCCGCCATGCCACCGGAACGTGTTTTCCTGCAGCAGGCGCTCCCCATGACAGCTACAATCGAGAGTGGCTGCAGGCAGCTGCCTTGCTGCAGGCCACATTCAATTATGTCGGGCTGCATTAGTCCCCGGCGAAGCTGTCACCTTCTAGCCTGTGAAGTGATAGCGTGAAGAGGCTCCTGAAGTCTCTCCAGTCCCTGGCTTCGGGTTTCAGGGGCGGAGGAAGGGAAACAATGTAGGAAAAAAAAAAAGGAAAGAAAGAAAAAAGACCATTAGTACTCTGACTGCTTGCAGCATTCATTTTGCTCTCAGAGTAGAGGGGAAAAAAATAGCTTAGGTGAGCTGGATTCAAGAAGTTGCCTGGTGGTGTTGGATAATTGTAGAGTTATTCCCCCACCCCCCAACAAGTAGCTCTTTTTCAGGAGTAGTGCCAGGAGAGTGTCCTATTTTCAGGATTTGAGTGTCACTGTGTGGTTCACCCTCCTTGGGAGAGAGCATTGCATTGGAATGTATTTTCTAATATATGATATCCCCAAGGATTCTCTAGTAGTCAGGATATTTTGCAGAGTCTGATCTGCAAGTGTGGAATATTTGATTTCTTTTCTAAGCTTTCCAGAACTTTAGCTTGGATGGATTTTGAGATTTCTTTCCTAAGGGATCACTTGACTTTCAGAGCTAAAAAGAAATAAACTCAGGTTATGCTGGGAAGTTATTTGGGGACAGGATTATTTTGGATGATCAACCTGCCCAGGACAGTTTGTAATCCTTACCACACTACAATCAATGTCCGAAGGATGGTTAAGATTAGAGATTTTTCAAGGGTAAATCAGTATTTTCACTTTTCCGCCGAGACATAAATTCTCAAATGGAAGTGAGTGAGGGGTGATGGTGGCTCATGATATTTCATTAAAATGTCTGAGTACCACTACTTATGAAATTAGCAAGGAGAAAGGAGTTACTTACAGAAGGCACTAAGTAAATTCCAGGTAGCATGGTATTAAGATGTATGTCTACTCTCAAAATATCATTTGGTTGGAGGAAAAACATGCCACGTAAAACACTGAAAATCAAAAACACTCCGGTGTCTCAGCCAGTTAAGCACCTGCCCTCCGCTCAGGTCATGATCTCAGGGTCCTAGGATGGAGCTGAGCCCCATGCCGGGCTCCCTGCTCAGTGGAGAGGCTGCTTGTCCCGCTCCCTCTGCCCCTTCCCCCAGCTCATGTTCATATGCTCTCTCTCTCTCACTCTCAAAATAAATAAATAAATAAATAAAAATCTTGAGAGAAAAAAACAACACTGAAAATCAGTACTAAGATACAGAGAACCCTTCCTGTGACTCACTGGACAAGTCATTTAACCACTCTTTCTGAGTTTTCGCACTGGAAAAGCAAGTACAAGGGTGTTTCCAGATAGAGTTTGTGGGAGAAGACATACTGCGTGCTCTACAGCACTGCCAAACGCATTTAACCAAAGAACAGAAATTCCGAATTTTCCAGAATAGTTTACTAATTTAAAATTCTTCTGTTCATCTGAGAAGTTTAAGACATTTTTTTTTTCATTTCACATTGGTTAACTTTGGGCATTCTGTAGCATCAGTAGAGTAAATGATGGTTTAGTGATTATTTAATGAATGCCCGGCAACACTACGGTCATAAATGGACAAAACTCTCAAGGTTGATAGCTACAAATTGGTGTTCTTTAAACCAGAGATCTGTTGTGCTGCTCAGATTAAATTGGGCGAAGGAGCTGCCTCAGCTTCTTGAAGCTGCAGCAACCTGACTTCTTAGCGACTCAGAAAAATAAACCACTGAAATACCCCAAGTTGTGGGGCTCGGATACCATTATCTCCCCGGTATGCTGTGAGGTCTCGTGCAAAAGCCTCACCTCTCTAGTGACTGAATGACAGCCAGGCTTCTGGAATGTTCTTCCTGCATGAGGTCCTCCCCACTTGGAAGGAATTGGTAATATACCACCCTTCTAGAAGGAGAGAACTTCCTTCTGGCCCTACTTTTAAAGGTTTCTAAGAAGCGTCATGGAAAATCTGAAAGTTATTTGAGGGCTTTCAAAACCAAACTCCCAACTAAAAGAAAGAAGACCTTTTGGGTGGCAGTGGTAGTAGCAATAGTCATCGTCATAGTAACACATAGAACCTTGGAAGAGTTTTCAAGTTGGATATTTCCCATCTGTGCCTCTCTGTGTCCTTATTTTCCGGTGTGGAAACTCCCTGGAGTTTTATTGGTGGGGTAGTTATGTACAGTGCTGTACTGATGATTCAAACTGGAAACAGCCCCTCTGTGAAAAGAACACGGGCTGAAACCTAAGGCATTAAGAACGCCTGCCTCTCTGCCTACTTGTGATCTCTATCTGTCAAATAAATAAAAAATAAATAAATAAAACCTTTAAAAAAAAAAAAAAGAACACATGCTCATGCTGACCCGTCTTTCACAGAATCCTAGTAGAATACCCACCCACACTTCGAGATATAGCTATTCTTCACGGTTGGGAGACACATTCCTCTGCCTTGTTCCCAGAGTGGACTTGAATGGCCTCACTTTTCCTACTTTCTGATGAGTCGGGTCTAGAATATGGCTTTACAGCTTATCGTTTTAAGGATATTAATATGGAAAGGTTGGCCATAGAACAGATGCACAGTTGCACATAGGAGTAAATGCACCGTAGGCTCAAAACCATTATCGCTCCTCCTGTAATCACAGCCAGAACGGAAATCTCAGAGGGAGTCTCATACTGGAAACAGAATGCCTTTATTTATTTATTTTTGTATCGTGGCATAATTTCCCAGCTGCTGGAAAAAGCCTCTGTGTGCCCCTTTACCTCCGAAAAATAAAACTGATGCCATTGTTAATAGAATGAGACTTCACTGGGTCTCCAAAGTAACAGTTACTCGACAGCGTGCTGTTCTCCTAAAGGAAAAGTATCTCATGGTTGAAATAAAACCATATGGATTCTCTGAAGTCTTTTTCTCTTAAAGTGTCGAACAGTAAAAATAAACCACTGGGAAACAATATTTTCACCTTCTGAAACACATTGCTGTTATTTAAATATATCCTGATGGTAATGATAAATGATGTAGCCTTAGACGGAAACCCTTCACCCCTACATCAGCAAACATTGATCTGTAAACTGAGGAGTCCTCAGCTGAGGTGAAAGCCATACAGCACTAGGATTAGGGGATTAGAAGAGAGAGAAGAACCATGTGGGAGAGCCGGCTGGACCAGGTGGGCTGCATAACGGCAAAAAGAAGAAAACAGCGGTGGAGAGAGGCAGGAGGACTGGATGTCTAGACTAGAAAAGCCATGGTCAGACAAGTTAAAGCTGGCCATATTGTAGGAAGTGGTGAAGAGAGGAGATGCAAAGGAGACTTCTAGGTGGTTTCGGGAAACCACTGGATCCCCCTATGACATTCTCTAAAAGCACTTTGCTCTGAATTCCTTTGTGCATTTTTTCTTTCAGTATCAAGGAGAATGTTCCAACACGCATTTTGGAAATGATAATGAAGTGAAGAATGTAATTTACAAAACTTAATGCATGATGACAGTAATTGCTCAAATAAGGGTAGATATATACTACATACTTACATACTTACTGGTGACATATGTATCTGAAGGTATATATCTAGATATCACACACAAAAATCGTTCCTCATGTTAATGAAAATCTTTGAACAAAAAAAAAGGAAAAAAAACAACAAAAAAAAGATTCGTGTAAATATTTTATTTTGGAGAGTTTTCAAAACAGTTGTAATATTTAGAAGCATGAAGTGAAAATTAAAGAATATATTAAAATATCTACATGAGGCAGATTCTTGAACATAAATAGTGTGCAGAACCTTCATGATTGGCAACATTGTGCTTTTAAATTTTAAATGTTGCTTTGAAAATTCTATTTACAAATGCAATGGCATCTCATAAGCATAAAATTTGTGGTAATCAGAGAGTGGCCAAAAGTTAAGGCCAGTGATTTTTAGGGTCATGAAAATTCTTGTTCCCCAGGTTTCTTCAGATGTATATGAAGAGAAGTATGGATTGAGTATTGATATGTATCTGAAGTAAAGTATTAAGCTCGGCAAAGCACACAGAGATCAAAACCCCCTTGTTTGCCCAGATGAGCATCCGTCAAATGTTTTCATCATTGAACTTCATGGACAGAGACCCTTGATGAATCATGTGAAGGCTCCTATAGTCTTAGCAAGGGGCTGAAGAAATGAGCTCGGTTGATCAGAGCAATGTACACTTCCCAGGAAATTTCAAAAGACATACTTAATAGGAGCTCCTTGCATTGAAAAGAAAATTATATGTACATATATATATTCACCTCTTGACATATATATGTAAATATACATAATGGAATTTAAAAAAAATAAACCAGGTATCAAAGTTTCTTATGATGTTTTACTTTTACCTTTTCTTTTTTCTTTGAAGATGATTCACTAGGCTATGAACTGAAGGTGATTTATCTGTTTTTCAACTTGGCGAGAACAAGGCTACTGTGGGCTGTCATACCAGAACGGTTCTGCTTAGTGTGTGCAGCAGGAAAAGAAAGCCCATTTTTCAGTACTTCTCAGCGACCAGTCCACAAAGGCCTTTTCTGAATATGAT
Source organism: Taxidea taxus jeffersonii (assembly GCA_003697995.1). Lineage (NCBI taxonomy): Eukaryota > Metazoa > Chordata > Mammalia > Carnivora > Mustelidae > Taxidea > Taxidea taxus. The sequence goes on along the minus strand of RCUC01145480.1, from coordinate 27,746 downwards.
TTGTTGTCTTCAGATTCCAAATAAGAGCCACAATCTACTTAGAAATATAACCCACATTCAAGCAGGTTTGCAATCCCTTCTCCCAAACATGGGGCTGGATGTACTTTATAATTCAGGATTTTGCAAAAGTTTAAAAGTAATATACCGTATCTTATGTAGAACCCTCAGTGGGGCCTAAGGCGGGATCTGTCATGAACACATTAACATTTCCATAGTGAAATATGTGAATATTCATAATAACTAAAATGAATCAAGTCTATAAATAGCCTCCTCAGTTCAGGTCAATCTTTTATGCCAAATTAATTTCTCAAAACTTGGGGTTTCCAGAGGCTTTTGGATTTTAGAACTGAAGATGAGGATATATGGGCATGTATTTAGAAATTTCTTACTGTTTTTCTTTTAAGAGTTATTACTTCTAAAACTGAACAAAAGACTTTAAAATTCTAGAAGCTGTTCTCTGTAAAATACTACTTAATGTTTTTAAAAAAGATTATTTATGGGATTCATTGCTTCGAGAGTTGCTACACCATATCTCTAATTATTTAATATATTCCACATAAATATTTTCTATATTTCTATAAAAATATTTTGAGTCTGGGGGCACCTGGGTGACTCAGTGGGTTAAAGCCTCTGCCTTCGGCTCAGGTCATGATCCCAGGGTCCTGGGATGGAGCCCCACATCGGGCTCTCTGCTCAGCAGGGAGCCTGCTTCCCTTCCTCTCTCTGCTTGCCTCTCTGCCTACTTGTGATCTCTCTCTGTTAAATAAATAGATAAAATCTTTTAAAAAAAATATTTTGAGTCTGCATACAACCTGAAACTTCAAATTATTACTAAATATATTTTGATAGAATAAAATGTGGAGCCCCAAGGATATGTGCATGAACACAAAAAAGAACATGAAGTATTAAGTGTGAGACACACAATTTTTACTAATTTATTCGGTTTCATCCAAAGTTTTTTTCTTAAGATAGCAATTTTCTTATCCTTAACCTAGAATGTCCCCAAAATCTGGACCTTGCATGTTAGGCTAACTTTATGTATGAGATTTGCTTCTGTAAGGATTATGTTTCAGTTAGGAAAGAAATAGGAAAATGGGGCACTTTTTTTTTACTGGTTAAGTTTAAGTCATACAATTAGAAACCCTATCCATGATGTCCTATATATACTGATAATGAGGCAAGTCCCAAATATTGCACTCTGGAATATTTGAACTGAAGAATGAGAAAAGTGAAGGAAGGAAAGGATAAAGGAAAGAAGAAAAGGAAAAAAAGGAGAAAGCAGGACACACAACCCGATTTCCCTCTGAGACGGTGGTGCTTTGGCACCTTGAACCCAACCCTTCGAGGATCAAGTTGAAACCTATTTCCCCGTGTGCACAGTGTTTGTAAAACCCAGGAAGACACAGACAGGGGTTCAGGGTTGGAAGCAAAGTCCAGAACTTTGAGATGAGATGAAATGGGACCCAAAATAGACATTTATGCATCAAAACCGCACTACCAAGGGCAGCCAGATGCCCAGAACACAAGCAAGCTGCACCCCAGGGGAAACGCAGAGGGAGAGAGAGCTGGTGCTCTTAGACTTCAACTTGAGCATCTAATGCCAGGGTCTCAAATAAGATCAGAGTCAAGATAAGCATGCACACAATCCATGCAGGCTGAATACTGGTACAGAAACAAGACCCGCAGACACGGCCTTCTCTTACAGAAGAAAACCAGCAGCCAGGCTCACAGAGAGCCCAAACCTGGACAGCAGGTTGTGTGGCCTTTTCATCCAGTTAAAAATCCACTCGCAGAGTCATAGAGCTGGCAAAAATTCACACCAAGTTTACGGTCACATATATACTGATGCATGCCTTGCTGTGGGTTAGAGCACACAATACACAGTCCATCAGGAGAACGATAAGTGAATAAGACAACCTGCACCCAGAACCCAACGGCCCCCACGTAAGTATTAATTACACACTCGATGAGTAAACATAGCCAGAGGGAGCGCCCTCTTGCAAGTTTCCCTAAAAACACGCCCCATCTTCACATCCCTGTCTTGGGCATTAGAGTGACTGTAGGTAGGAAAAGAGCAAGAGAGGAAGAGAAAAATAAAGGAAATTAAAAAGAAGGAAGGAAGGAAGGAAACTCCCTCAGAGGCATCGGTTTTGCATATCAGCTCCCATAAAAACTGCTCATACAAACCCTCTGAAGCACTATGTTTGCTCTGATTCCTTAACTCCTGATGTCTTTAAAAAGCACAATAATAATAGTCATAACGACAGTACAGTTTTTTCCTTGGTCACAGAGTTAATCAGTTCCTACAGTGTGTGAGCATCATGGGCTATGGACCGAGGACATTTTTCATTGGATATTTTCATTTTTTGCCTTTGGCAAAACTTCTACCAGTAGTAATAAATAATTCCATACCCCTAAGTGGATATTATTATTATTTTCAAGTGCAAGCCACAGTGGCTCCTAGCCTGTCAGCTCTCCCGGAGTCGCAGATGCCGTGTGCGTACCTGTTGACAATTCTGGGGGCAGAAACTGCTCATCATTCCCACTTCCAAACTTCTGCTCTTTCATCCTAATGGTGTCCCTTGAAAACACAGCCAGGGAAGGGAAGAGGGACAGACGGAGGCAAAGGTGCAAATAGACAGTGCGGATTTTGCCTGCAGGGTTAGAATATATACCTTCTTCTCAGATGTTGTGTTTCCCAGACAGCTGACTTGTTATACTAGGGGAGTGAATGAAAAGACAAACCACCATTATTTAAAAAAAAAAAAAAAACCAGCATAATGTCTTCCACATAGTAGGCACTAAATATTGCTGAATAAATAAAAAAGTGAAAGAGGGTTAATGTTCCTTTCGCTTTGCTTTTGTAACTCAATGGACTGCCTTTGCTCCATTTTACTATCTTCCTAAGATCTTTGACAATTGTATTTCCCCTACCCCCTATGTCTCCTATCTTCACTCTGATGCCCTGTGGCGGGCCCCAGTGCAATTTTCCACCTGTCCTTAGGTATTATTTTCAAACTCTTTCCTCATTTCCCCTATCAAAATAGTCTCTTCCAGCCAAACAAACACCCTGTGACCATCAGTCCTAATTACTTAATGGGAAGACCAAGTATTGTTTAATGTGCTACCCACCATTAGGTTACCCCTTGTCTGTTATCTGTATCCTGAACTCAGCTAAGGAATTTGTGAAACAATGGAAATTCCCAACAGAAGCTGACTGGAGACTAGTGGACAGGACAGTTATTTGGAAGTGTTGCTAAAATTGCATCATATACTGTCTGCTGTGCCCAGCTGTGTAGGACTGTCCATCTGTATTGGGCTCAAAAAATGAACACATATTATTTTTAAAACAATATAATCTCTCCTAGTTAATAAAGAAAGATAAGCTTAAAAGGGGGGGGAAGGAAAAAAATAAATAAAATAAAATAAAATATGGGGAGGAGGGATAAAGCATACATAAAGAAAACTATTGTAGAGTAAATTAATAATATGGGATATTTCTAAGGGAATCACAGATCCCTTCCCCCCAAACTAATAGGATTCCATTGAACAGTTTTGTTACTATTAATCAGATATTTTACCTAAACATTGGAAAACAGCTCCTAAAAACGCAATTTTCAGCCTAGTTTTAAAAATGAAACAAGTCAAGTTAAGTCAAAGACTCACAAGTGAATTAATGGTTTCATATCAACAACAACGAAGCTATGTGGCTAGAGCAAAACATCAGACTTTGACCAAAGAAAACTAAGTTTTATTCCCATCTCTGTCACTGTGTAGTTGTCCAACCCTTGCAACACCATAGAATCTTAAAAAAAAAAAAAAAAAAAAAAGCCCAAGTTTAATGAATAAATAGATGAGGGAGTGAATGGCCCTGGGCTAGTCACTTTAATCACTGAGAACCTATAAAATGAAGGAGTTGAACAGGAAGTTTCTACAATTTCCTTCTACTGCTAAAATTCTACAATTCACCCAACTGTCCCCAAGGACGTCAGTAAGTAAGTTCTGAAACAGAGATGGAGAAAAGCAGTTGTCCCCAGGGAACTGGAGATCAACGAAGTCTCTTTGTGCCCTCCCCACTTCCTCCCTTCTTTAGACTGGAGGGAGGGGATGGTGTAGAGATCATGACAGTTCTCCATGTTGGTGACACTGCCCCAGGCACCAAAGACCATCACCGCTCTCCGTGTCCATTACACACCTGAGGTCACAGAACTGCACAGCAGAGAAAAAAATCTGTAATTCAGCCCCAGTGAGCTGAGTATTCTAAATAACCATTTCCAAAGCAGTTACAGGGCATTCCTATAAGCTTAATGGTTTGCATAATGGGGGCAGCAGCCCTTACTCTACTGAGTATTAGAATGCATAAAGACAAAATGAAAAAGTGCTAAGAAATACAAGAAAAGTTTCTTGCAGTGTAAGGGAACCTGAAAGTTCCCTCACATACCAAAGCATCATTTAAAGGCAACCATGTTTGCAAGGAGATTTCATAAACTCCAAAGTGCTACACAAATGTGCATTAGATCTGGGGCATTTCTCCACCTTCTGCCTACTCACAAAGTCATTTTTTTCCCTAAATCAAACAGGAAAATGATCAATTCTGTAATTTGGGTTGTAAAATAATTTTGAAGAAAGGAGGACAGGAATACTTCGGTTATGGCTCAGCTCACAGCCAGCAGTGTGACCTAGGGCAGCCATTTAACTCCACTAGTCCTCAGGTTCCATTTGTTGGAGGTATTTGGGCTAAATAATTTCTAAGAATATACTCCAGATCGAATGTTCTAATGACTCTGATATATAGAGGATGACAGTTATTCTCTTCAGAGCTATTTTTAAGGGACAACAAAATTTACATAGCTAGGAAACTTAGACATTAATTTTCTAAAACATTCTTCTGACATTTGTAAGAAATACTGGCAATCTACCAAAAGCAAGGCAAAAGAAATACCAATCCATAACATTTTAATGTGTCAGAGTAGAAAGGCAGATCTTCAAGCAAAGAGTAGCCAGTTTCCTTCAGAAAATCTATGCTAGGTTAAGTCAGAAAAAGAGATTGGATAGGAATACTAAAAATGGTACCATATCATGAATATCTACCCAATCTACATATTCTAAGGGACAAAGAATGGACACTTGGAAGAAATAGAAATAACATAAAATTTGCTAATATTTATCAAGCACACATATTCTGCCTGGCATTATGATAAGGATTCAGGCTGGTTTATTTTATTTAATTCAATACAATATGGCACTTTACAAACGTTTTGAGAAAAAAAACTAAAAAGATTTTTTTTTAATTGCTATAAGTTTACAAAGTATCAAAGTTTAGAAAGACCTAAAGACTTGCGTGCTTTCTGGATAGGTCTTTCCTCACCGATGCCAAAGCCCATGTGGACCAACAGACAGGGGTGTGACCTTGACTCTCGTGACATGACATTATCTCAGAGCAAACAGTACCTCTGTGGTGTTAGCATTGTTAGTTGCTAGCGGAGTTTTGTGGCTATGACTTCAGAGAAATAACAGTAATACAATACAGCATTAAATCAATAGTTACATGAGAGCTTATAATCTTGGCAAATTTGGCATTTAATAAAGATTAATTACAAACAAATGACATATTTTTCTATTGCCTTTTTAAAAATTTTTCTCTGCGACAAAATCAAGTTAAGACTATGTCATTGCCTTGGGTAAATTCAAGTTGACAACTAAAGTATAATCTTCAACTTTCAATGGCTTATGTAATGATTAGAATCACGAAGGAGAAGTCACATGGATGAAATCTCTTCTTAAAGATTTCAGCTTCTGATAATTGTAATGCAAACATATCAAATCCTTCCTATATTTAACTAAGAATTTTTTGCTCTTTTGGCTAAAATTTAATTGCAGCATATTAACATGGAAATTGAAGAAAAAAAGAAAAGGTATAGGTAGTGGAAGCATTTTAAAGACCTAAAGATTACTTCCGTAGGATATATTCACTGCTTCTCCGTAACCTCTTCATAATATTCCTGTCCAGGTTTGAGAAAAGATGAGAGTGCTTCTTTTCACCGCTAAGAGAAAAGAAAGAGAAAGTTAAATTCCGGTTCGATCTTGCTTCTTGTTTTACTAGTGCCCCCTCTAGTGGAATTTTCGCGGTAATGCAGACCAAAAAAGGAGGTGGGGGAGATTTAAGCCACCAAGCACATATTTTGTTTGCTTTTTTACATTTCTTTTTCAGAAACATTCTAAACAAAATGATGTGAAATAAACAAACATAATAGTGCATAATAGACGTACAATAGTTTCACCAGCAATTGTAACTAAACAAGGGAGTGATAAAAATCTGTGCTATATTCAGAACGGAAAACGTTTTCAGATGCAATGTGGCAGACAGACCATGAAAACATATTTTGCCAGAATTCACTGTCATTCATCTTGTGACTTGACTTTTTTCCCTTCATCAGCCTATTTGGCCATTAGCCTAAAACTTCGCTACTTTCTTATTTACTTCAAAACTTCTCTCCCCCCCTCGGTTATTTGCCATCATTCCTATTTTATAACATCATTAGGTGGATAATACCCTTCCTCTCAACTTTTACAATTCCGTTCCGTCTGTAAACTGCCTTGATGCCTGGAAACCAAGACACATAAGCTAATGCTATTTACAATTCCAGAGCACTCTTCTTCTAATCATTTTCTCGAATCTTTTTTTTTTTTTCTCCCATGATAATTTTATGTTTGTACCAAGTAGGGGGAAAGGAAAAAAGAGAGAAAACCACCCCCCACCATGAATGACCATTCTTAACACAGCCTCACAGGATTCTTCCTGGAGAAGTCTTGAGCTTGGTAGATGCATCTTGTTCTACAGGGATCTCTGTCAACTTCTCTTTTTATGCATTTAATGTGCTTCCCGGGTGATAGCCTAAGGGTGCTTTCACTAAACAATTAATGTAAGGCATCTCCTGGGAACCTAATGGGTATTTAGCAGTAAGTTCACTTCCAGTGAATTGTATAATGTGATATTTTGACAATGCATAGAGAGAAGGTGCAGAGAGGTGAACTTTTCTCTAAAAAGGTAATAAACTACTTTCCCAACTTCTCACCCTTTCGCTATTGTTTGGGGACAAAGGAGAAGCAAGCTGTAATTTAGGATATTGTCGTATGTGCCTGCCTTTGCCATTCTGGCATAATACCACTACTGTTCGCTTTTACAGATGTAGTGTACAAGTCTCAATCTATTAGTGAAAGTAAAATTTGCTGTGACATTTTGATTCCGAAGCCGCAAGCAATGAAAGGTGTAGCCCTGCACAGGATATTTGTATTATGTTAATAAAAAATGATATTACCATATGATACCAATACTGAGCAGAGAACACGGATTAGTATTTTCCTGACCAAAGTTACGGTCCAATTTTAAAGGTGTTGAATACCAATGTTTTAGATTTAATCACCTCATCATCTTAATAAATACAATTCTTAAGAATGTTGCCCTGAATTGTCTTTTGTTAACCATGACAACTAAAACAGGAAGACTGATACCTAGCTTTTTGCCCTCCCTAAGATTTCCTAAAAATAAAGATCATTTGTAAATACAAAGAAGGTTTTATCAGAATACTACATTTTCCTGTCTCAGAATATGTTCTTTATCTAGACTAAAATTATAAGCAGAAATAAACAACCTAAAATAATACCCTATTTTTAAACAGATAGTGGGTTTTGTATAGTAGATACTAAAGGGAGAATTTATCATTTTAATTTTACAACACATTTCAAAAGGCATTTTCTTATAAGTTTTCATCCTGCTTGCCTGAGGTACACATATAATATATACAGCTATGACTATATATTTGGGTAGATGTTAGACACCTAACATTTATATAGATGGTTCAAATATTTGCTTTTAACAAATCTGGCAATTTGCAAAGTTAATAGAAGGCAGTCATCATTCCAAACTCTAATCATTTGAATCCGTATCACATAATTCCTCTTTAATTTTACTTGCTATTCCAGTGAAGTTTGCATTCACACTTTTATTTCCTACCAACATCTTCTACTTCTTGTCAGAAGAACACTGGATGAAAAACCTGTGAGATAATACACAGTGTGCTAGTAACAACCTCCCCGCCCTCCAAGGAGGAAAAAATTATTGTATTATCGTGAGCGTTACTGCTCCTATATTTTTACGTCCATAGTGATCTATGAATATTTTTGTGGAATCTTCAAGAAAATGAATTCCGACTCTGCAAATTATCTCCTCCACATCAGAATTCCAATATCTTAAGCGACTGTACTCCAAACCCATTATTTGCCAATGGGACCAAATGTGGGCAGGAACAATTACAAATCAATTGCCATAAAACATTTTCTGGGTTTTGCCCACCTCTTCCATATCCTTGGGGCTCTCAACTGATATTTTCCTACGTGCTGCATTCTCCGTGTTTCTGTCTGTTAAGCTTATTAAGCGGGTGAGGCTGTTTGAATTATTATTGAACTTGTGCAGCGAACTCATATATTGTGAAAAGAATTGCATAAACAGCTGCATCAATCTATTAAGCATAGCAATTGCATTATGAGGTCAATAAAAGATTGTAGGCAAGATATCTGGAAAGTAATTACTTCTCTTTAATGAATATATAGCCTAGTAATTTCTGAGTGCTGTAGGCATAACAATGCTATATGTTTTATAGTTTATAAATAAATAGTTATTACCTTACACAAAGAGTAGAAATACATCCTTTGAAGAAAAGTTAATTTGTTGTAAAGAGGCACATTTTGCTTAAACTACTTACATATAATGGATTATCAAGTAATTCCAATATGCTGTAATTGAGAATTACCTCTCTCGACGTGGAATATTCAATTGCATTTTGTACATCTCGGAGAAAACAGTATCTTCACCTCAGCTATTCTCCACATTAAAGGCATGATTTATGGCATATATCTTATGTAGGGAATAATGGCAACAAAGTCAACCTTATGCTATGAATAACTTAGAATTATTTCTTCTGTTTAAATATATTTGCATGCAAATTATGTGATATAATTATTCTCACATAGCAGTCTGGCTTGCCTTAATTTTTTTTTTCCTAGAGGCCCATTTCTCAAGCTGTAACCTCCATATTTATTGTGAATTGCCAATTCAAGTATGCACACTTTGCGTGCACTATGTCTCACTCTCCCCAAAGCCATATTCAGACTACAATGTCATATTATCATTTATTAAATATTATGAGATGGTTTCACCATATTATTAATTTCTCATTTTACTAAATAAAGCTGTAATAAACCCCTCTTGATATTTTTATTAAAAAACTAAATTTAGGAGCTCCCAGGTGGCTCAGACTGAAGGGCCATATAAACAATTCTTCATTTGCCTTCATCTTGGGTTTCCCATGCGATACCATTTATAGAGACCAACCTCACCTAAAAATATTGAACAATAGTTACACAAAATTGACATGACTTATTTTTCAGAGACAAGCACAGTTTCAGCTAGATAATGGGCCATACATCCTGGCACCTAAAAAAACAAAAACAAAAACAAAATAAAACAAAACAAAAACAACAACAACAAACTAGCTTAACCAAGATGGTGTAAGTGCCCTTCCATTAAGCATCAAAAATGAAACATCTCTGGGGCGCCTGGATGGCACAGTCAGTTAACCATCCAACTCCTGGTTTGGGCTCAGTTTGTGATCTCACAGTAGCAAGACTCTTGGTTTCAGCTCAGGTCATTACCTCAGAGCCATGAGTTGGAGCCTTCAGCACCAAGTCTACTCATTGAGGAAACTGAGGTGCCAAGAGGTCAGAAGCACAATAAATAAATAAATAAATAAATAAATAAATAAATAAATAAATCTCTCCAATAAATAAATAAATAAATAAATATTTCTCTCCAACAAATAATTTATTAATTAATAATTATTTATTCTTTCCAATAAATAAATAAATCTTTAAAAAACTGAAGCATATCTGAGAGCTTATCATGGAAGAAGAATAATCTAGGAGTTTGAAGTCTTCAATTCTGGGGCACCTGGGTGGCTCAGTGGGTTAAAGCCTCTGCCTTCGGCTCAGGTCATGATCCCAGGGTCCTGGGATTGAACCCCAAATCAGGTTCTCTGCTTGGCGAGGAGCCTGCTTCCTCCTCTCTCTCTGCCTGCCTCTCTGCCTACTTATGATCTCTGTCTGTCAAATAAATAAATAAATAATCTTTAAAAAAATTCAATGAAGTCTTCAATTCTGCTCCTGAGTCCATTGTTAATTAGCTTCTAAACTTATCTGAGCCTCAGCAATGGTAGGTCTAAGATTCCTCACCTGTAAAGTGAACAGTTTGCTTCCAGTTTGTAACCCAGTTCTAATATTTCCTAATTACTTTTTTGAGATCCATGATTATCATAACAGGACAAGACTGGCAAGCCAGCCCTATCCTCATTTTAACCATTCATTCTCCCATCCGGCAAAGCTGGATCACTGGGCTGCTTCAGGGGCAACTCGGTAGATTAAGTTTCATACTCAGGTCTAAAATATTTATTGAGCACCTACTCTGTACACAAACTAATATGCTACGGCTCCTGCTCTGGAAGAGCTCACACTCTGGTCTGATTTAACATACTAACCACATACAAAGATACTGTTGCTCTCTTAGAAATACAATACTTCGGGGGCGCCTGGGTGGCTCAGTGGGTTAAGCCTCTGCCTTCGGCTCAGGTCATGATCTCAGGGTCCTGGGATCGAGTCCCGCATCGGGCTCTCTGCTTGGCGGGGAGCCTGCTTCCTCCTCTCTCTCTCTGCCTGCCTCTCTGCCTACTTGTGATTTCTCTCTGTCAAATAAATAAATTTTTTTAAAAATCTTAAAAAAAAAAAGAAATACAATACTTCGATGATTCCATCACTGACAGTATCAGTCAAATTTTAGTTTGCTCACAAGCACTTCAGGGAAAGCTTGGTAAAAATGCAGGACTGAGTCACAAGTCCCAGGACCCAATTGATCCAGGTGATTCTGAAGCAAATAGTCTAAGTTTGAGAAACACTAAGCCAAACCCTGTCTTAAGTGTGCTTAATGGGACCTAGGCACAACAGGGGTCATCCTCACAATGTTACATCACGTTTAAAAAAATCCAATACGCAACTACAACTGAACTTGACAAGTCTAAACATTCACAGTATGTTAAAGCCATTCCCAAATCACTCGGAAAGGACAGGATAACCAAGCCCTTTTCAGTCAGTGGAAGCCAGCTAGCAGCCGGCAGAAGATGATGCACAGAAAACAGCCAGTCCAAAGGAAATCAAGGCAAGAAGTGGACCTGGAGTGCAGAGGATGTTATATCAACCATGAAAAAGAACTTCACTGAGTCTGAACAAGGTGGAGGTGCAGTGAGAAACTGAGTTTCAAGTATCTTCCCCACATTCTAGAATTGGACAGATAACACAATTGTTATGAAAAAGGTTAAATTTCCATTAACACCTAGAAAGTTAATAAACCATGATTCTGTGAAAGGGGCAGGGAAATTCTCTTCTAATCTGGCTTCCAAGAATAGGATATTTTTCTCAGCAAATCTTCAGTTAAGTCAAAGCATACCAGAGTTTAGGAGCCTGAGAGCATTTAATAATATCAGCTGACTATAGTGCTAAAGCAGTAGGACACACAGGAGTAGGACACACAACAGCTCTATCCACAGACACAATATTTTCTGTATTGTACCTCTTTCATAAGCACTCCTTAACTATGGGGTTTAACAATGACTACTGCTCCTATTAATAGCATTCCCACTGATATTACTGTAACTACTGCAATTACTGCTTCTACTGCTACCATATAATGACTCTTCTCTATTTAAAAACACTTTTAAATCACTTTCTGTGACTCACATCTCTCCTTTTGAAGGATAAAGCAGGTACTATCATCTTTAATTTGCAAATGGATAAAAGGAGTCTCAGATATTAAGAAATGCACTATCAGTTAGTTTATAAGTAATAGAAAATTTCCCAGTAAAAAGAGAAAAATAAAATACTTTCCCAAAAGAAGGAAGAAGGTCTGCAAATGACTGAAGTATGAAAAACCTTGGTCGGGAGTGGAACCAGTTCTCCAGGCCTAGAGTTTCAGAGGTGAGTCGAAGGTTTTAATAAGACTTGCCAAAGTTAGGAATACTTTTCTCTGCCCTCATCATCCTCCAAATCTTCTGGTAACATTGAAGCAAAAATTGAGATCCTCAAAAATCAAAGGCTGCTTGTCCAATGCATGCAATATCAAAGAATATCCAGATGTTAGAATATTCAGCACTGCCTTCAGCCCTCTGCCACAACAGATGATTTTTCTAAAACCCAAATTTTAACCCAAATCTAAATTCAGGACCAGGCTTTCCTCGGGGATTGAGCTTATGACCTGGGTCTGGCCCTAGCTTCTAGCCCAACCTCAAACAAAATGGACTTCTCCTAATCATTTACTCCAAATATTTTTTTAAGGGCATAGTTGTGGGCTTTTGGTAGAATGCAGTAACTTCCCTCTGCCTCATGGAGAATACAAAGTGCTAATTTCCCCCCTAACCTACCCCTGAATGTGCAGTATTGAAAAGAGAAAGCAGTTAGGATTCCTAAACAAATTGTGTTTAAGCAAAACATTTGAAAATGTTATTCATGCCCCCTTCATGTGAATATACATCTTGGTTTTTAGGAAAAAGCAGGGGGCACATGGCATTCTCTGCTTAAGAATCATGGCCATGATCTCTTAGCCGCACCTATTCCCAAGAGAAGGAAACTCTCACAGGAAGGAAAGATGCTCTCAGATTCCACTTGAACATTTTCCCAAGGATTTCACAACACAGGATATTGTACAGGAATCTATATATGAGTCAAAACCAGAGCAGAATCCTTCTGATACTCCATGGGTGCAAGTTACTTGGGCACATCTCTTCTTCATAATGAATACTAAGCTTAGTGGAAGGAAGGACACCCAACACTCACAAATCTATGCCTGTAGGAAAAGGGTTGCAAGTCTTCATTTCCTCTTCATCACTATTTAATCTAGAGGCAGAGACTGCTTTCAGCAGTTGGAATTCCAATTTCTTTTTTTTTTTTTAATTTTCTTTATTTATTTGACAGACAGAGATCACAAGCCGGCAGAGAAGCAGACAGAGAGAGAGGAGGAAGCAGGCTCCCCGCTGAGCAGAGAGCCCGATGCGGGGCTCGATCCCAGGACCCTGGGATCATGACCTGAGCCAAAGGCAGAAGCTTTAACCACCCAGGCGCCCCGGAATTCCAATTTCTAGATGAACTGATTATCCCCCATACTTTAAAATTATAGAATAAAGATCATTACATATAGGAAAAGCTAAATGCTACACACATTTATTCCAACTTCTTCCATTTATAGATAATAAAACTGAAGCCAGGAAAAGAATATGCTAATCAATAGCACCACTTCACTCCCTAAGTCTCTTTTGTAGAGAAATAAGATTGATACAAGTGAAAATCTTTGAATACCTAATATGAAGGTAACTTTTAAAATTTTCAACCACATACTTAAAATTACAAACTAGACATGAGGTAGCAGTTAGGATTCAGTTTTGTCTAGGCCATGTTTTCTTACAGCATATTTTACTTTAATATTACTCCAGGCCTTAGTAAAGCCCCCCTCTATCTTTGGACTCACCGCACTCAAAATCTACATTCCAGCTGAGCACGTAATTTATGAAGATAAGGTGCTCAAGCTCTGTGGGCAAACAGTTTTGTCCCAAATCTTGGTCCTATCACTTTCTGACCGAGTTAAATCTAAGATAATAATAGCAAAATATTTGCTGGATATATTTAATGTTTGAAAATAATATAATGTTGTAAAAGAATAACTTTGATTTACATATCACTTTGAATATAGGATATTTTGCATCTAGAACATTTTATGGAGATGGTCTAATCTGTCATACTGCCATCTAGTAAGATAGGGTAGTGCTATATTAACCAAATCCCATTTTAATAAGATTAGGTTCTGTTCCATATAGACTCAAATATACCAGGCATCAAATCATGGTCAAAGATAAGATATGTATAAATTACAGTTTTAACATGATTAAAACACAAAATAAATGTCTATCATTTCCTTCAATACTAGCATAATAAAAGTTCTGTGCATTACTTTCCAAATACAATTAACCAAGTTTAAAGGGAAAAAAAAAGTTTTCTAAGTTTGTGCTCCAAGATTGTGCAGACTTGCACTAAGGCTTAGACTAAGAGCCAAATACCTTTTCTTTATCTTTTGCACAATTTCTTCAAGATTACACTATGGCCTTTTAAGTTACCACCTTTAAGTTACGTGTCCCTGGTGGGGGTCCTCTGGAAGGAGAGAATAAAGTAATACCAGTTATCAGGCTGCTTTTAAATACTATAATATATACTGTAACCTCCAAGCATAATAAAGATTGTTCTGTCTTTATAATAATTGCTATAAGAGATTACTTGAAACACAAAAGTGTATTGCTTTTTACTGTTGGTTTCTGAGCTTATAAGTTTATGAAAATTTCCTTTGTGGAAGAAGCCCTTCTATGAATCATTCACTTCTTAAGGAAATCCAAGAAAGGGAGAAGATCTAAACAATTTTGACACCACTCGAGCTCGTTATTTTAAAACAATACAATCCTTTTCAGCATCTAAAAGATGAATATGGCCTCTGAGATATGTGTGATGTTTATTTTTTCAGGCTGCCAATATCCATATTGAATAGTAAGTTGAATAAGAAATACAATACATATTCTGGTTCTTTGCTTCCTTCCTTTGCATGAAGAAGTAGACAGCCAAACATTGTAACACATGGTCATTGCTTACTAAATTCCATCCTTTCGTGTAAATAAACTCTGTTGTTAGAATACAGATTATGTCTAGAAATGTAAAAAGCAAATGATGTCCTCTCCCACTCACGCTCCTCTCCTAATCTTTAGCATGTAGTGGATATGATGGTGGGCATGGCTGTGTTGGTTTCTCCTCCTGCAAAAAAAGAAGTCCTGCCAAGACCAGATTTAAAGTAACACTTCATCAGTGTGGATATTCAACCAGGAATCAGAATCCTTGAATTATGCGATGGGCAAGATCAAGTCAGAGAGTAGAATCATAGAATCATCAGCAGCAATCCAGAAAATGCAAATATGTCTATATTTGAATGTGCCAATCAGAAAGGACACATCAAAGGAGTAGAATCAAACCAGAAATCACAAGGGATATAAAGAGGATGAGATGACTCTGGAAAATACTCGTTGTAGCTACCTTTTGTTGGCTCAAGTGTGATATATAAGAGATTTCTTCTTGCATGCATAGTAGAGGCACACAATCCAGCTTTGAACAAATGGATGGGAGAAAGACAATATATGATAATGATATTCAAGCACATTATCAATGAAATAGACATATGGGAGACAGAAGCGGAATAGCTATGTCTATGACGAGATGGTGGTTGGCACTTATCTCCCATAGGTGACCAAGGCAGCCTTAGCATTTCCCTCAACTTGACTGAACTATACACAGACCTCTTCCTGACTGTAGACCTCTGACATGCCCTTTCTTAGAACACTTATTTTAGAAAATTTGTAATTATAAATTTTTCCTCTGCCCCTTGAGATATGAATCTTTTTGAAAGCCTCTTGACAGTTTAACAACCCAGGAATGTCTTTTCTGAAGGAACTGGGAGCCATCCCTCTGAGATGCAATATCAAGGAAGATGATATCCTATCTTCTAGTTTCTGTAGGAAAACAGGGGGCTAACTTCAGTGACTGCCTTGGCCCAGGTTGTCAAATACCTCCTGTCGTAAAGATATGAGAAAGTTATCTTTTGCTTGTGTAAAGTCAATTGGCACATTCAGATGTCTTTCCATCTCCCCCCAACCCCAGCTCTTAAAAGCTCTCCAATGCTTTGTTTCATTGAAATTGAGCTGTTTTTTTCACTGACTACAAGAAATACTTTATATATTTTATACAACACTATTACATTATCACTGACTATATTCCTTATGCCAGGGCTTTTATTTTTATGACTTACACATTCCATAACTGGAAGCCTGTATCTTCCTCTCCCCTTCACCAATTGTGTCCATCCCTCCAGCCCCCCTCACCTTTGGCAAATATCAGTTTGTTCTCTGTGCTTACAGGTATGATTCTGCTTTTTGTTTGCTTGCTTATTAATTTGTTTTGGGGTTTAAAAAGAATTTCACAAACTCTAACTCTTGTTCTTTCTTCCTTGTTGCAATAGCCTTGAAAAATGTCTTTCTTGACTGTTTACCTTCTTCCTGTGCAATTTTTGCTTTGCCATAGGACAACTGGGAAAATATATGCTTAATCCATCTTTATGGGAAGGTGGTGTAGATGTGATTTTCCCACTAAGTACAACTATTCCTTTTGCTGAATACAACTAAAATCCATAGACATTTTATATAAAACAAACCTAAGAAGACTGAAAAGTGGGAAAAGGGAGGTAGACCAGCTGACACCTCAGTTTTCAAGGAACAACATGGTAGTGACTTTCCTGGATTTTTATTTTGCCTCATACCCCAAACTTAGAATGGAAGGGCTAAGCAACCTAGAAATGCCAATAGCCACAGATAAAATAAATCAACACTGGGGTTTGAACTCATGATCCTGAGATCAAGACCTGAGCTGAAATCAAGAGTCAGACACCTAACCAACTGAGCCACCCAGGTGTGCCCAAGTGTCTGACTCAATCTCAACTCAGGTCTTGATCTTAGGTTCATGAATTCAAGTCCCACATTGGGCTCCACACTTGGCATGGAGCCTACTCAAAAAAAAAAAAAAATTCTAATTCTACAACCAAAAAATAATAACTAAAATTTTAAAACTCAACAGACCATCTCAATAGTAGTAAAAGGAAGAAGAAAAAAAAAAGAAGTAGAAATTACCCAATCTGAACAAGAGAAATAAAATAAACTAGCAAAAGATAAATGGAGCCTCAGAGATGAGTAAGACTGTGAAAAATACATATAACAATTATGTCCTTGGAGCCCTATAGGGGAGTAGGAAAAAGGTGAAGTAAAAAATAGTACTCAAAAATAATGGCTGAAAACTTCTAAAAATATAGAAAAAGAAATAAACCATAAACTCAAGTAACTGGTGCATGCTAAGCAGAATAAACTCAATAATATCTACACCAAGACACATCAGAGCCAAAATTTTGAAAACTAAATATAAAGAAAACTTTTTTTCATTTAAAAAATTGTTTTTAATTTTATTTTTATTTAAACATATAATGTAACCCCACCACCCTCTCCAAACCCCCTCCCCCCAACCCCCCTCAGTTTGTTTTATGACATTAAGAGTCTCTTTTGGTTTGTCTCCCTCCCAATCCCATCTTGTTTCATTTATTCTTTTCCTACCCCCTTAACCCCCACCCCCATTGCATCTCCACTTCCTCATGTCAGGGAGATCATATGATAGTTGTCTTTCTCTGATTGACTTATTTTGCTAAGCATAATACCCTCTAGTTCCATCCATGTCGTCGCAAATGGTAAAATTTCATTTCTTTTGATGGCTGCATAGTATTCCATTGTATATATATACCACTATTCTTTATCCATTCATCTGTTGATGGACATCTAGGTTCTTTCCATAACTTGGCTATTGTGGACATTGCTGCTATAAACATTCGGGTACATGTGCCCCTACAGATCACTACGTTTATATCTTTAGGGTAAATACCCAGTAGTGCAATTGCTGGGTCATAAGGTAGCTCTATTTTCAATTTTTTGAGGAACCTCCATGTTGTTAAGAAAACATTTTTTAAACAGTGAAAAAGAAATAACATCTTCACTGTAAGACAGAAAATAATTTAAATGGCAGCAGGTTCCCCATGAGAAATCAAAGAAACCAGAAAGAAATGGAACATGTCCAGGTACTGAAAAGAAAAAGAAAAAAAAAAATCCAGAATTCCATACTGAGTGAAAAAAAAAAAGAAAGAAAGGAGAAATCAAAACATTCTCAAATAAAGGAAAACTAAGAATTTCTCCCTAGCATAACTACCCTAAAAGAATGGCTAAGCAACATTCCCCAACCAAAAGGAAAATGATAAAATGAGTAATCTTGGAACATTGAAAAGATAGAAAAACACAGTAAGCAAAAAATCGTGGGCAAACACAATAGACTTTCCTTCTCCTGTTTTCTAAATTATGTTCAAGAGTTGCAGATCAATTATAATATTGATGTGATTTTAAATGTGTGGTGGGAAAATATCTAAGACAAGTATCAGGAGAAAGAGATGTAAAGAGGTAAAGTTTCTATATTCCATGTAGCCTGGCAAAATTATGACACCAGTAGTCTATGTTAAGTTGTATCTATTTAATTTAAAACTACCACAATCACTAATAAAGTTATACAAAGAGATGCTCCAAGACAGAGTAGATACATCAAAATGGAATTCTTAAAACTGTCCATGTTACCTTCAGGATTGGCAAAGAAGGGGGGGGCGGGGAAGACAGAAAAAAAACACAACAGAAAACAAAAAATAAGATGGCTCAGACATAATAAGCCTTAACATTTTAATTAATTACATCAACTATAAATGTTCCAAATATTCCAATTCAAAGACAGGGTGTAGCAAAGTGGATTAAAAAACAAATATCAAATATATGCTGACTAAAAGAAACTCATTCATATTACAGTGATGTAGGAAAAATGTATTTCATGGAAACAGTAAACAAAGAAGTGGCTATATTAATATCAGATTTTTTTAAAAGGCTTCAATGCAAAATAAATTACCAGAGACTGAGGGTCTATACAAAATGATAATACAGTCAATCTATTAAGTAATCCTAAATGTGTACACACCAAACAATAAAACAGAAAAATGTGTTAGGCAAAAACTAATAGAGCTAACTGAAGGAATAAATATGGAAATCCACAATTACACTTGGAAATTCAATACCTCTCTGTCAATAATTAATAGAAAATTAGACTGAAAAAAACAGTGAAGATATAGAAGAAATTAATAACATTATATGCCAACCGAATCTAGTCCACATTTATTAACTATCCCACCCACCAACAGCAGAATACACATTTTTTTCCAGTGCCATGGAACATATAACAAGATAAACTATATTCTGAGCTATCAAATAAAACTCATCAAATTTAAAAGCATTGAAATCATGCAGACCTCTTCTCTGACCACATGGATCAAACTAGAAATCAATACCAGAAAGATAACAGGAAACCTCCAAACATGTGGAAACTTAAAAACATACTCCTAAGATCAAATCAATAATCAAAAATCTCCCAAAAAAGAAAAGCCCAGGACAAGGGCTTCACGGGTGAATTATACAAAATTTAAAAAATTGATGCAATCCTTCTTGCACTCTTGCAAAAACTGAAGAGGGGGAACACTTCTAAAAGTTTTATGAGGCCAACATTATCCTTATATAAAAGCCAAAAAAGGGCACTACGAGGAAAACATATTACAAGGCAATATCCCTGATGAACACAGATGCAAAAACCTCAACAAAATACTGGGAAACTAAAGTCGACAGCACATTAAGGGGATCATATGGAATGATCAAGTGGGATTGATCCCTGGAATGCAAGGATGTTTCCACATACATAAGTCAATAAACATAATACTCCATATTAACAGAATAAAAAATTTAAAACATTATCATCTTAATAGATGCAGAGGGAGGGTGTAACAAAATTCAACATTTAATAATTAAGAATTAAACAAAATTAAGAATATAAGGAATATACCAAAACATAATAAAGAGCACATACGACAAGCCAATAACTAACATTATACGCAATGGTGAAAAACTGAAATCTTTTTCTCTAAGGTCAGAAATAAGACCAGGATACCCATTCTCACCACTTCCATTCAACATATTACTGGAAGTCCTAGCCAGAGCAATTAGACAAGCAAAAGAAATGAAGGCATCCAAATTGGAAAGGAAGAAATTAAACTGTCTCTGTTTGTAGATGACATGATCTTTTATATAAAAAGTCCACCAAAAAACTGTTAGATTTAATAAATGAATTTAGTAAAGTAGTAGGATACAAAATCAACATACAAAAATCAGTCACATTTTTATGAATTAAAAGAAAAAAGATCTGAAAAGGAAATTAAGAAAATACTTTCATTTACAGTAGCATCAAAACCAGTAAAATATTTAGGAATAATTTTAACTGAAAACTGTAAGGCACTGATAAAAGAAACTGAAAAAAATGCAAGTAAATGGAAAGATGTCCTGTGTTTATAAACTGGAAAATGTAATATTGTTAAAATATCTGTACCACCGAAAGTGTTCTACAAATTCAATGTTCTACAGATTCAATCCCCATCAAAATTCCAATGACATTTTTCACAGACATAGAAAAATTCCATGGAACCACAAAAGACTCCAAATAGCCAAAGCAAATATGAGAAAGAACAAAGCTGGCAGCATTGCACTTCCTGATTTCACATTTTATTACAGAATTATAGTAATCAAATCAGTTTAAATCTGACATAAAAACAGATACATAAGACAATGCAATAGAGTAGAGAGGCCAGAAACAAACCCACACATATAGGGTTAACTAGTCTTTAACAAGAGTGTCAAGAATACATAAAGGGAAAATTCTCTTCAACAAATGCTATTGGGATATCCATGTGCAAAAGAATAAAACTGGACTCAAATACCATACACAAAAATTAAAATGAATTAAAGATTTCAATGTAAGACCTGAAACTGTAAATATCCTAGAAGAAAACAGAGCGGGAAAGGTTCCTAATGTTAGTCATAGTAATAACTTTTGGAATGTGACACCAAAAGCACAAGCCACAAAGACAAAAATAAATAAATATGACTACAACAAACTAAAAAGCTACCATACAGCAAAAGAAACCATCAACAAATAAAAAGGAAACCTATGGGATGGGGAAAAAATATTTACAAATCATATATCTGCTAAGGGGTTAATACTGAAGAACATGTAATGAACTCCCACAACTCAATGGCAAAAAAGCAAATAAGTGGGCAAAGGACCTGAATATATATTTTTCCAAAGACATAGAAATACATAGAAAGGTGCTCAACATCACTAATCATCAGGGAAATACACATCAAAACCAGAATGAGATATTACCTCACACTTGTTAAAACTGCTGTCATCAAAAAAACAAGAGATAAGCATTGGAGAAGAGGTAGAGGAAGGGAATCCTTGCACTTTGTTGTTGGTGTGAATGTTAACCATTATGGAAAAAACAATATAAAGTTTCCTTAAAAATAAAACTACCACATGATTCTCATGAGAATCCCACTTCTGGGTATATATCCAAAGGAAATGAGATTGGTATTTTGAAAAGATGTCTGTACTCCTATGGCCATTGCAACATTATTCATAATAGCCAAGATACAGAAACAATTTAATTTATTTGTGTGACTATAGACAAATGAATAGATTAAAACTGATAAGACAGACAGATATGGATATATATGATGCAACATTATTCAGCCACAAAAACGACTTGCTACTGTTTGCAATGAGTTGGATGAACCTGGGGACATTATGCTAAGTAAAATAAGCCAGACTCAGAATGACAAATACGGCATGATCTCACTTACATGTGCAACCTAAATAAGTTAAATTTGTAGAACCAGAGAGCAGCACAGTGGTTGCCGGGGGCTTTTCTCTAGGTGGTGGAAAAGAGATGTTAATCAAATGGTACGAAATTCCAGTTACCAAATGAATAAGTTCTGAGGTTTTAATGTATAGCCTGATGATTGTAGTTAATAATACTGTATTGTGTATTTCATGCTAATGCTAACAGAGTGTTCTCACCACACACACACACACACACACACACACACACACAAATGATACGTGAGGTGACAAATGTATTGATTAAATTGACTGTGGTAATCCTTTCATAATGTATAGACACACTAAGCCATCAAATTGTACACCTTTAAGAAATCACATTGTCAAACCTAAACATACACAATTTTTATTTGTCAATTATACCTTAATAAAGCTAAGGGAAAAAAACACACACTTGTTTTCTTTTTTTTTTTTTAAGGTTTAAAAAGGTTGTTGTGGTTTTTTTTGTATTATGACAATCTTAACAAATGTAGATGTGTTCTGACTTTAAGTA
The DNA here is from genome assembly GCA_003697995.1 of Taxidea taxus jeffersonii. Taxonomy (NCBI): domain Eukaryota; kingdom Metazoa; phylum Chordata; class Mammalia; order Carnivora; family Mustelidae; genus Taxidea; species Taxidea taxus. The sequence goes on along the minus strand of RCUC01145480.1, from coordinate 5,665 downwards.
AAACCCATTGTAAGTGAGTTGATTAGATATGAAATAGCATTTTTTTAGGGGCACCTGGGTGGTTCAGTGGGTTAAGCCTCTGCCTTTGGCTCAGGTCGTGGTCTCAGAGTGCTGGAATGGAGCCCTGCATCCTGCTCTCTGCTCAGCAGGGAGCCTGCTTCTCCCTCTCTCTCTGCCTGCCTCTCTGCCTACTTGTGATCTCTCTCTCTGTCAAATAAATAAGTAAAATCTTTAAAAACAAAAAAGATATCAATTTATCTTTTTTTAAAAATAGCATTTTTTAAATTATGTTCAGTTAGCCACTGTATAGAAAACACATACTCCTAAATCATCTATGGTTCAAAGAAGACTCAAGGAAATTTTAAAAAGAAATTGAGCTAAATGAAAATAAAAATATGCCATATCAATATTTCTGAGACACAGCTAAAGCAGTTCTGAAAGGGAACTTGATGGCACTCAATGGATGTGTTAGAAAAGAGGAAAAGTCCTAAGTCAGTAAGGCAAGCTCCTATCTCAAGAACCTAGACAAAGAGCAAGATACACCAGAAACAAGTAAAAGAAAGGAAATGATAAAAAACAGAAAAAAAAACAACTTAAAAAGAGAAAAACAATAAAGAAAATCAATAGAACAAAGAGCTCATTCATTTAAAAAAATCAATAAAATTGGCAACTCTCTAGCAAGACTGACAAATTTAAAATGGAACACACAGATTTTCAACATCGGGAATGAAACAGGTGTTGTTTCAGATCCTGCTGACAATAAAATGATAAAAGGGAATACGATGAAGAACTCTACACACATACATTTGAAGTTTACACAACTTATCCTATATGGGCAATTCCTTAAAAAATGCAAACTACTACAACTCATCCATTTTGAAATAAATTATATGAATAGCCTAACAACCATGAAGAAAATCAAAGCCATAATTTAAAAGCTCCCAAAAAAGAAATCTGTCCAGCCAGACAGTTTTATTGGAAAAATCTACCAAATATTTAAAAAAGAATTAACACCAGTTCTACACAATTTCTTCCCAATAAGAGGAAAGGACATGTCTTAATTAATTTTATAAAGCTAGTAACATCCTAAAGTCAAAAACCAGAGAAATAGTAAAAACAAAACAATTTAAAAATTACAGACAAGCTCTCTCAAAAATATAGGCACAAAACTTTTTAACAATATATTAACAAATTGAATATAAAGAAAAATCATATGCCATGGCCACACAGGGGTTTATTCCAGGGATAGGATGTTTGTTTCATATTCAAAAATCAACCAATATAGCCCATCTTTTAACAGACTAAAGAAAAAAAAAATCACGTGATAATGTAACTGATGCAGAAAGCAATGGACAAAATGAAATATCCTTTTATGATTTTAAAAACCCTCAAAAATAGAAATAGAGCAGACTTGCACAACTAGATAAGAGCATCTCTTTTTAAAATACTATAGATCGGGACACCTGTGTGGCTCAGTTGGTTAAGCGGCTGCCTTTGGCTCAGATCATGATCCCAGCGTCCTGGGATCGAGTCCCACATCGGGCTCCTTGCTCGGCAGGGAGCCTGCTTCTCTCTCTGCCTCTGCCTGCCTCTCTGTCTGCCTGTGCTCACTCTCTCTAACAAATAAATAAATAAAATCTTTAAAAAAAACAAAATAAAATAAAATACTATAGATGAAATTATAATTAACAATGAAGACTGAATATATTTTCCCTAAGACTGGGAACATGGTAAGGATGTCAACTTTCATCACTCTTATTCACCTGGTGCTAGAAGTTCTAACTAGTTCAGTAAGGCAGGAAAAGACATACAGGTTGGAAAGGAAGAAATACAACTGCCCTTGTTGGCAGATGAGATGATTGTGTACATAGACTATCCCAAGGAATCTACAAAAATACTCCTAGAACTAGTAAGTGAAGTCAGCAAAATCGCAGAACAAAAGACAAAAATACAAAAATAATTCTATTTCAACATTCTACCAATAAACACGTGGACACCAGAAATAAAAAATATAACACCATTTGTAATCACTAAAATATGAACTATTTAGATATAAACCTAAGAAAACAAGTACAGGGCTCATGTACAAATACAAAATGCCACTGAGAGAAATCAAAGAAGGTCTAAATAAACAGAGAGATACTGTGTTCATGGGTTGGTAGATTCAACATTGGAAGACAAATTCCCCCCAAAACAGTATACAGGTTTAATGCAATACCTATCAAAATCTCAGCAAGTAATTTTGTAGGTATAGACAAAATTATTTATAATTTATATGGAAAGGCAGGATAAGTCTCATAGCCAAAAGAATTTTGAAAAAAGAATTGGGTGGGAGGATGTGGGTAACTGGGTGATGGGAATTAAAGAGGGTACATGATATGATGAGCACTGGGTGTTATAATCAACTGATGAATCATTGAACATTATATCAAAAAATAATGATGTACTATACCTTGGCTAATTGAATTTAAATTTAAAAAAAGGAAAAAAGAAGAATTAACTGAGAGAGGTTGGTGTACTGAATTTCAAGACATTATATAGCTATGGTAGTCAAAACTATGGTCTTGACAGAGGGATGGACTCATAGAAGGAACAGAACAGAGAACCCAGAAGACTCACACACATTTGGCCAAATAATTTTGACAAAAGAGAAAAAATCAGCTTAGTGGAGGAAAGGCAGTCTTTTCAACAAATAGTACTGAAGTAAAAGGATAGCCATGGGCAAAAACCAAATCTCAACCAAAACATCACATCTAATACAAAAAGTAACTCAAAATGGATCAGTCTTAAAATTGAAATGTAAATTATAAAGATAATTGAATTAATTCAAAAGAACTTGAACTAATTCAAAGAACCAATTTGAAAGAAACATAGGAGAAATCTTCTGGATCTAGGAATGGGAAAAGAGTTTTTAGATTTAAAGCACAATCCATTAGAGGACAAATTGATCAACTGGACGTCATCAAAATTAAAACCCTTGCTCTGTAATAGATTCCATTAAGAGGATGAAAAGAGGAAAAGAACTACAGGTTAGAAGTGTACACAGGTAAATCATATACTTGACAAAGGACTTATATCGAGAATAAATAAAGAACTCTCAAAAATCAACATTATGTGGGGCACCTGGGTGTCTATGTGGGTTAAATCCTGTCTTTGGCTCAGGTCATGATCCCAGGGTCCTGGGATAAAGCCCTGCTTCCTCCTCTGCCTCTCTGCCTACTTGTGATCTCTGTCTGTCAAATAAATAAAATCTTTTTTTTAAAAATCAACATTATGAGAAAAAAAACAACCTAATTAAAAAATGGGCAAAGACTTAAACAGACATATCACTGGAAGATGGTAAATAAGCACATGAAAATACCCAACATGGGGTGCCTGGGTGGCTCAGTTGGTTAAGCATCTGCCTTCGGCTCAGGTGGGTCCTGGGATCAAGACCCATATCAGACTCCCTGCTCAGTGAGGGATCTGGTTCTCCCTCTCCTTCTGCCTGCCACTCCCCTGCTTGTGCTCTCTCACTCTCTCCCTCTTTCTCTGACAAGTAACTAAATAAAATCTTTTTTTTAAAGTATGTTGTAAACTTCACAAAAGCCCCAACAAAACACTTGCAAAGATCGCTAAGATCAAAATAATAAGCCAAGAATAAAATGGAATAAAAAATAGCATTCTAGGGACGCCTGGGTGGCTCAGTTGGTTGGGTGGCTGCCTTCAGCTCAGGTCATGATCCCAGCATCCTGGGATCAAGTCCCACATCGGGCTCCTTGCTCAGCAGGGAGCCTACTTCTCCCTCTGCCTCTGCCTGCCACTCTGTCTGCCTGTGCTCACTCCTGCGCTCTCTATCTGATAAATAAATAAATAAAACCTTTAAAAAATATATATCATTCTAAGAGAAAGGAAAAAAGAAGAATAAACAAAGAAAACCAGATAACAATAGCTAATAATCAAATCACATCCATAATTATGTTTGATATAAACAGTCTAAATGCATCAAGTAAAAGAAAAATTGTGCTGTCACTTTGGATGAAATAGCATGTCACAATATGTGATAGCTACAAGAAACCCATTTAAACATAAATAGGTAGAGAAGGTTAAAAGTAATAGAATGAAGAAAGAGATAATATTGAAATACTAACCAAAGTCAAGCTTAAGCAGGTATATTTCTATCAGACAAAACAGACTTCAGAAAAAAAAATAACCACAGAGAAAGAGAAGTACCCCATAAAAGGAGTCAATTCACCAAAAAGAAATAAAAATCCTAAAGTGCCTGCCAACAGAGCTTCAAATGTTTAAATAAAAACTAATAGAACTAAAAAAAGAAATAGGTTAAGTCTTCAATTGTACATGGACACTTCATCATTCCTCTTTCACTAATCAATAGAACAAGTAGACAGAAAATCAATATGAATATAGAGGACCTAAATATTCCTATCAATAAACTTGGCCTAGTTGACATGTTTGGAACACTGTATCTAATAATAGCAGAGTACACATTCTTTTTAAGAGCATAAGGAACATTCACCAAGATCAAGAATATTCTGAGCTGTAAAACAAACTTCAACAAATTTAAAAGTATTAAAATCATACGAAGAGTATTTTCTAGCCATGACAGAATTAAGTCATTAATTAAACCCAGAAATATTACTTGAAAATCCCCATATGTTTGGAAATTTAAAACATATTTATGTGTGATTCATAGGTTAAAGAGGAAGACACAAGGTAATTTAGAATATACTTTTAATTGGCTAAAAATAAAAACAGCATATGTAGGACACATTAAAGCAGTGTCTAAGAGAGAAATTTATAACATGAAATGCTTATATTAAAAACAAAGAGGTCTCAGGGCACCTTGATGGCTCAGACGCTTAAGTGTCCAACTCTTAGTTTCAGCTCAGTTCATGATCTCAGAGGCATGAGATCAAGCCCTGCAAAGGGCTCTGCACTTAGCTCAGAGTCTACTTGGGATTCTCTGTGTCCCTCTCCCTTTGCCCTTCCCCCTGCTCACTCTCACTCTCTCTCAAAAAAGTAATTAAATGAAATATTCTTTAATCAATAAAAATAAATAAAAACAAAGAGATTCCAAACCAATGACTTAAGCTTCCATGTTTATAGACCAGAAAAAAAAGAGAGAGAGAGAAAACTAAATACAAAGAAAGCCCAAAGGAAGGAAATAACAAAGGGAAAAAATGAGAACAGATAAATAATAAAGAAAAACCAATATGACTGAAAGATAAATATTTTGAGAAGATCTATAAAATCATTTTAACCTGAAGTTGAGGAAGTAGTCTTATTAACCTAAAGAACAATACAAGAAATGTGCAAATCACCAAAATCAGGTATTGAAGAAGGGACATCACTTAAAACACTATACATATTAAATGGATAATAAAGGTGTTCTAGTTTTCAATCCCTGGCATAATAAATCACCACAAATGTAAAGACTCAAGCAATACTCCTTTGTTATCTCAGATTTATAGGTCATTAATTCAGATGGACTCAACTGGGTTATCTTCTTAGAGTTTCATAAAGCAGAAATTAAGGAATTGACTAGGCTGGGCTCTTATCTGAACTCTCTGGGAAGGAACACCCTGGCAGGCCATTCAAGTTACTGCCAAAATTATTTGAGATTAGGTCTGAGATTCCTGATTCCTGATTTAGAACAGTCCCACCC
>RCUC01145479.1:0-53570 GCA_003697995.1 Taxidea taxus jeffersonii | reverse complement strand
CACATGATCTCCCTGATATGAGGAAGTGGAGATGCAACGGGGGTGGGAGTTAAGGTGGTAGGAAAAGTAAAAATGAAAGAAGATGGGATCGGGAGGGAGAAAAACCAAAAGAGACTCTTAATGTCATAAAACAAACTGAGGGGGGTGGGGGGAAGAGGGGTTGGGTGAGGGGGGTGGGGTTACATTATATGTTTAAATAAAGCTTAAATAAAGTAAAAAAAAATTAATGATGTAGTGTATGGTGACTAACATAATATAATTAAAAAAGAAGAAGAAGAAGAAGAAAGTTAAGTCAAGGTCACATTACTATGGTAGAAGCAGTAAAGGTTTTATTAAATCCTTTACCCACACTTCCTACAATGGGTTCTTTAATGTACTTACTAGTGTTGACAGATCTGATTTGAAGTTGCTCTCGAACAAGTAAAACATGGGCCAGAGGGTGTTAGCGGCATTAGGTGCACACCTCTCTCCTGTCCTGTACCCACCTCCCAAATCTCCTTCCAAAAATGTTCAGGAAAGAAACACAATGATTGCCCAGAAATACCTAAATGTGGGTGGGACTCTTACGACCCACAGGAAAGAAATCTATCCCTACCTACATACTATGGATTGAGATACAGATATCCATCTGACAGAGTGACCAAGAAGAAGGGATACAGAACAACAAAGGCCAGACTATAAGGAGATTCAACTGCATCCCTGAGAGAAAAGCTTCCCAGGACTGGAAAAGATTTTAGGGCCTGAGAGTCAAGAGAACAGTGGTTCCCAGTACTGTTTCCAGGCTGTTCTTAACCACATGCCTACTCATCCTCTACAAGTGCTCGTGCAGTAAAATGAAAAGATACATTGCTACAGGTTCACATAATGCTATCAGGGATTACTGAAAGCGTAAGACTGTTCCCTACTGGTTGGAGAGACAGGCAAACCCCAAAAGAGCAGCAATGACTGGAGCAATAGGGCAGCTATACTGCTGGCAGAGGCTCCAACTGTAGGAACAATTCTTTTTTTTTTTTTTTTAAAGATTTTATTTATTTGACAGAGATCACAAGCAGGCAGAGGGGCAGGCAGAGAGAAAGGAGGAAGCAGGCTCCCCGCCGAGCAGAGAGCCCAATGTGGGGCTGGATCCCAGGACCCTGAGATCATGACCCGAGCCGAAGGCAGAGGCTTTAACCCACTGAGCCACCCAGGCGCCCCTGTAGGAACAATTCTAACACCAGTGCAAGCCCTGACAAAAAGTAACCTCACCAAGAACACACAAACTGCTAAGACTAGAACATCCTGTAAAGTGCAGGAAAACCTGCAAAAGATGAGACTTCCTTTGTATGAATATAGGCTCCAGAGGACTGTATTTTCCAAAGATAGCTATACTATCTCTTGTCCTAGGGCCTCCTGGGTGGCTCAGTCAGTTAAGTGTCTGCCTTCAGCTCAGGTCATAATCCAGAGACCTGGGATCAAGCCCCGTTGAGCAGGGAGCCTGCTTCCCCCTCTGCCTGCCGCCTCCCTCACTTGTGCACTCCTGTGCTCCTATGCTTGTTCTCTCCCTCTGCCAAATAAATAAGTAAAAATCTTTAAAAAACAAACGATCAAACAAAAAAATCTCCTGTCTTACTCTTTTCTACAATATGATGATGCCACTTTTTCCTTGAAAGGTGAGTCCATTTCCCCTTTACCTGAAACTGGGCAGCCTTGGACTGCTCTCAAGTCTCCAACTCTACAATGGATTTGTCTATCTCTCCTTACAGTTCTATCAGCCTCATGCGTTTTGATGCTCTGGCGTTAAGCACATACACACTAAAGACTGTCATGTCTTCCAGGAGAACTGACCCCTTTATCATGATGTAATGCTCCTTTACATCTTATAATTTTTCTTGCTCTTAAGGCTACTTTGTCTGAAATTAATATAGTTATTCCAGCTTTCTTTTGATTGGAGTAAGCATAGCACATCTTTCTTTACTTTTAATCTATCTGTGTCTTTACATTTAAAATAAATTTCTTATAGAAAAACAGTTGGATCTTGTATTTTTTTATGTTGCACTCTGATATTCTGGGTTTTAAATGGTGTGTCTAGATCACTGGTGTTTAAAGTGATTATTGTTACAGTTGGATTAACATCTACCATAACATTTTTACTGCTTTCTATGTGTTGCCCCTTATTCTTTGTTTCTTTGTCTTCCATCCATTTCCTGCCTTTTTTTTTAAGATTTTATTTATTTATTTGACAGACAGAGATCACAAGTAGGCAGAGAGGCAGAGAGAGAGAGAGGAAGAAGCAAGCTGTACGCAGAGCAGAGAGCCCGATATGGGGCTCGATCCCACAACCCTGGGATCATGACCCGAGCCAAAGGCAGAGGCTTTAACCCACTGAGCCACCCAGGCGCCCCTGCCTTCTCTTGTTTTAAATGAGCATTTTACATGGTTCCATTTCCTTACTTGTCTTAGCATACCAATTATATCAACATATATATTTTTTGCTCTCTTAGCGACTGCCCTTCAATTTGCAAAATACATTTATGACTAATACAAGTCCACTCAAATAACACCATACCAATACTTTTAAATATCCCCTTTACCTACCTATTTTCCACCCTTATAACATTGCTGTCATTATTTCACTTATTCATATGCTATAATCATTCAATACATTGTTGGTATTTTTATTTTGAACAAACTGCTGTTAAGAAATAGAAAATCTGGGACGCCTGGGTGGCTCAGTGGGTTAAGCTGCTGCCTTCGGCTCAGGTCATGATCCCAGGGTCCTGGGATTGAGTCCCGCATGGGCTCCTTGCTTGGCAGGGAGCCTGCTTCTCTCTCCGCCTCTGCCTGCCTCTCTGCCTGCTTGTGCTCTCTCTCTCTCTCTCCTCTCTGACAAATAAATAAATAAAATACTTTTTTAAAAAGTTAAAAAAAAAGAAATAGGAAATCTTTCATTTTTCTTATTATCTCATCTTCCTTCTTTCTGAAGAACTTTTAACATTTCTTGCAAGACACGTGTATTGGAGATAAATTTCCTCAGCTTTTTGTCTGAGAAAGTCTTTCTTCTTCATTTTTTAAAATTTTTATATTTTTTAATAAGGTAGCATAGACATTTTCACAATATTTGTTCTTCTAATCCAGGAGCATGGAACATTTTTCCATTTCTTTGTGTCTTCCTCAATTTCATTCGTGAGTACTTTATAGTTTTCTGGGTATAGATTCTTTGTCTCTTTGGTTAGGTTAATTCCTAGGTATCTAATGGTTTTGGGTGCAATTGTAAATGGGATGGACTCCTTAATTTCTCTTTCTTCTGTCTTGTTGTTGGTGTAAAGAAGTGCAACTGATTTCTGTGCATTGATTTTATATCCTGACACTTTACTGAATTCCTGTACAAGTTCTAGCAGATTTGGAGTGGAGTCTTTTGGGTATTCCACATATAATATCATATCATCTGCAAAGCGTGATCGTTTGACTTCTTCTTTGCTGATTTGGATGCCTTTAATTTATTTTTGTGGTCTGAGTGCATAGTACTAGGACTTCTAGTACTATGTTGAATAGCAGTGGTGATAATGGACATCACTGCCGTGTTCCTGACCTTAGCAGAAAAGCTTTAAGTTTTTCTCCACTGAGAATGATATTTGCGGTGGGTTTTTCATAGATGGCTTTGATGATATTGAGGTATGTGCCCTCTATCCCTACACTTTGAAGAGTTTTGATCAGGAAGGGATGCTGTACTTTGTCAAATGCTTTTTTAGCATCTATTGAGAGTATCAAAAGGTTCTTGTTCTTTCTTTTGTTTCTGTATTGTATCACATTGATTGATTTGCAGATGTTGAACCAAACTTGGCAGTCCTGGAATAAATCCCAGTTGGTCGTGGTGAATAATCCTTTTAATGTACTGTTGGTTCCTATTGGCTAGTATTTTGGTGAGAATTTTCGCATCTGTGTTCATCAAGGATATTGGTCTGTAATTCTCTTTTTTGATGGGATCCTTGTCTGGTATTGGGATCAAGGTGATGCTGGCCTCATAAAATGAGTTCGGAAGTTTTCCTCCCATTTCTATTTTTTGGAACAGTTTCAGGAGAATAGGAATTAATTCTTCTTTAAATGTTTGGTAGAAGTCCCCTGGGAAACCGTCTGGCCCTGGACTTTTGTTTGTTTGGAGATTTTTGATGACTGTTTCAATCTCCTTACCGGTTATGGGTCTGTTCAGGTTTTCTATTTCTTCCTGGTTCAGTTGTGGTAGTTTATATATCTCTAGGAATGCATCCATTTCTTCCAGATTGTCAAATTTGCTGGCGTATAGTTGCTCATAGTATGTTCTTATAATTGCTTGTATTTCTTTGGTGTTGGTTGTGATCTCTCCTCTTTCATTCATGATTTTATTTATTTGGGTCCTTTCTCTTTTCTTTTTGATAAGTCTGGCCAGGGGTTTATCAATCTTATTAATTCTTTCAAAGAACCAGCTCCTAGTTTCGCTGATCTGTTCTATTGGTTTTTTTGGTTTCTATTTCATTGAGTTCTGCTCTGATCTTTATGATTTCTCTTCTCCTGCTGGGTTTAGGCTTTCTTTGTTGTTCTTTCTCCAGCTCCTTTAGGTGTAGGGTTAGGTTGTGTATTTGAGACCTTTCCTGTTTCTTGAGAAAGGCTTGTATCACTATATATTTTCCTCTCAGGACTGCCTTTGCTGTGTCCCACAGCTTTTGAACCATTGTGTTTTCACTATCATTTGTTTCCATGTTTTTTTTTTCAATTCTTCTTTAATTTCCCGGTTGACTCATTCATTCTTTAGAAGGATGCTGTTTAGTCTCCATGTATTTGGGTTCTTTCCAAATTTCCTCTTGTGATTGAGTTCTAGCTTCAGAGCATCATGGTCTGAAAATATGCAGGGAATGATCCCAATCTCTTGATACCAGTTGAGACCTGATTTATGATCCAGAATGTGATCTATTCTGGAGAATGTTCCATGGGCACTAGAGAAGAATGTGTATTCTGTTGCTTTGGTTTGGAATGTTCTGAATATATCTGTGATGTCCATCTGGTCCAGTGTGTCATTTAAGGCCTTTATTTCCTTGTTGATCTTTTGCTTGGATGATCTGTCCATTTCAGTGAGGGGTGTTAAAGTCCCCTACTATTAGTGTATTATTGTCGATGTGTTTCTTTGATTTTGTTATTAATTGGTTTATATAGTTGGCTGCTCCCATGTTAGGGGCATAGATATTTAAAACTGTTAGATCTTCTTGTTGGACAGACCCTTTGAGTATGATGAAGTGTCCTTCCTCATCTCTTATTATAGTCTTTGGCTTAAAATCTAATTGATCTGATAAAAGGATTGCCACCCCAGCTTTCTTCTGCTGTCCATTAGCATGGTAAATTGTTTTCCACCCCCTCACTTTCAATCTGGAGGTGCCTTTGGGTCTAAAATGAGTTGTAGGCAGCATATTGATGGGTTTTGTTTTTTAAAGATTTTTTTTTCTTTTTTTTTGTCAGAGAGAGTGAGCACAGGCAGACAGAGTGGCAGGCAGAGGGAGAAGCAGGCTTCCTGCTGAGCAAGGAGCCCGATGCGGGGCTAGATCCCAGGACGCTGGGATCATGACCTGAGCCGAAGGCAGCTGCTTAACCAACTGAGCCACCCAGGCATCCCTGTTTTTTTATCCATTCTGATACCTTGTGTCTTTTGATTGGGGGAATGTAGCCCATTCACATTCAGGGTAACTATTGAGAGATGTGAATTTAGTGCCATTGTATTGCCTCTAAGGTGACTGTTACTGTATATTGTCTCTCTTCCTTTCTGATCTACTACTTTTAGGGTCTCTCTTTGCTTAGAGGACCCCTTTCAATATTTCCTATAGAGCTGGTTTGGTGTTTACAAATTCTTTCAGTTTTTGTTTGTCCTGGAAGCTTTTTATCTCCCCTTCTATTTTCAATGATAGCCTAGCTGGGTATATTATTCTTGGCTGCATGTTTTTCTCATTTAGTGCTCTGAATATGTCATGCCAGTTCTTTCTGGCCTGCCAGGTCTCTGTGGATACGTCCGCTGCCAATCTAATATTTTTACCATTGTATGTTACAGAATTCGTTTCCTGGGCTGCTTTCAAGGTTTTCTCTTTGTCGCTAAGACTTGTAAATTTTACTATTAGGTGATGGGGTGTGGACCTATTCTTACTGATTTTGAGGGGGATTCTCTGCACCTCCTGGATTTTGATGCTTGTTCCCTTTGCCATATTAGGGACATTCTCTACAATAATTCTCTCCAATATACCTTCTGCTCCCCTCTCTTCTTCTTCTGGAATCCCAATTATTCTAATGTTGTTTCGTCTTATGGTGTCACTTATCTCTTGAATTCTCCCCTCGTGGTCCAGTAGTTGTCTCTCTTTTGCTCAGCTTCTTTATTCTCTGTCATTTGGTCTTCTATATCACTAATTCTTTCTTCTGCCTCATTTATCCTAGCAGTAAGAGCCTCCATTTTCTATTGCACCTCATTAATAGTTTTTTTTTATTTCAACTTGGTTAGATTTTAGTTCTTTTATTTCTCCAGAAAGGGCATTTATCTCTCCAGAGAGGGTTTCTCTAATATCTTCCATGCCTTTTTCAAGCCTGGCTAGAACCTTGAGAATCGTCATTCTGAACTCTAGATCTGACATATTACCAATGTCCATATTGATTAGGTCCCTAGCCTTTGGTACTGCCTCTTGTTCTTTTTTTGTGTGGTGAGCTTTTCCACCTTGTTATTTTGTCCAGATAAGAATATATGAAGGAGCAAATAAAATACTAAAAGTGTGGCAAATACCCCAGGAAAATGTGCTTTAACCAAATCAAAAGAGACCCCAAATCATGGGAGGGAGAGAGGGGATAAAGAAAAAAAATTTTTTTAATAAAACAAATAAAGAGAAAATATAAAAAAGGAAAATATATATATATATATTAGATTGGTGACTAGAACAGGGTCACCCACTTAATTTTGGCAATATTTTGGTCTCTTAGAAGAAACTACCTCCCAAAATTTTAAAGAATGAAAAACATATATAAGGGTAAACACAGTGAAGGGATGGAATATGCCTATAAAGATGAAAAAAATTTTTTTTAATTTCTAAAAAAGGAGTTGATAAAGTGAGTTGGTTGTGAGAATAAAGAAAAAGAAAGTGGAGAGAATTTGCTCAGGCTGGACCAGAACAAGCCCGGAGCTAGATTTAGGGTATATTTTGATCTATTAGAAGAAGTTTTACCCCAAATTTTTTAGAAGAAAAAACCCTATCTATATACGGAAAATAAAGTTAGATACAATGAAGGATAAAATATGACTATAATAATGAAGGTTCAAAAAAGATTATTATTTTTTTTATGAAAGTATGGTTAAGATAAACTAGTTAAAATATGTTAAAAGAGGAAAGTGTAAAAGTTAAAAAAAATTTAGCAGAGGAAAGAAAAAAATAAAATAAAAAAAAATTAATTAACTGCAAGACTAAAGAATCATGGGGAGAAAGCCATGAATTCCATGCTTTGCTTTCTCCTCCTCTGGAATTCTACTGTTCTCCTTGGTATGTGAACTTGGTCTTGGCTGGACTTGTTGATCTGGGGGCAGGGCCTGTTGTAGTGATTCTCAAGTGTCTGAGGTGGAATTGTACCACCCTTACCAGGGGCCAGGTTAAGTAATGCGCTCGGGTTCGGTTTCGGGAGCTTTTGTTCCTTGAACACTTTCTGTAGAGTTCCAGAGGACGGGAATGAAGATGGCGGCCTCCCAATCTCAGGCCTGGAAGAGTTGAGAGCTCGGGGCCCCACTCCTCAGTGGGCCCTCAGAGAAAAGCGCTCAATTACACCCGTCCCCCTGGCCTCCAGCTGTGCTCCAAGCTCACCCAGCCTGTGACCAGTTCAAGGTAACCCGGAATTGAGAACTCACTCTTAGGCTCCTTATCTGTAGCCGCCTTCCCTGCTCTAATACCTGCAAGCTCTGCGACACTCAGACACCCCCAATCCTTCTGTGACCCCACAGGACCTAGGGGCACGCTGTCCCTGCAGGGGCTGCACCCCAGTTTAGCCTCTGGAGGGATGTTCCTCAGTGGAGCAAACTTCTTCGAGATCTGATTTTGTGCTCCGTTGCTCAGCCACTTGCTGGGAGCCAGCCCCTGCCCCCGCGGTCTACCTTCCCGTCACTTTGGATTCACTTCTCCACTGGCCCTACCTTTCAGAAAGTGGTCGATTTTCTGTTTCTAGAATTGTTGCTCTTCTTCTCATCGATCTCCTGTTGGATTTGTAGGTGTTCACAATGGTTTGATAAGCTATCTAGCTGACCTCCTATTACCTGATGGCGTCTCAGCCTGCTACTCCTCTGCCATCTTGACTCCTCCCCCTCTCTTCTTCATTTTTGAAAGAAAATTTCACTCAATACAGAATTCTGAGTCAATGATTTTTTGTTTGTTTGTTTCAATGTTTTAAATATTCCACTCCACTCTCTTCTTGCTTGTATTGTTTCTGAAGAGAGGTCCAGTGTAATTCTCACCCTCATTCTTCTATAGCTACAATGGGTTTTCCCCCCTTTTGGGTTCTTTTAAGGTTTTTTCTTTGCCCTTAATTTTCTACAGTTTGAATACGATATCCTTAGGTGTAAATTTTTTTTGATATTTACCCTGCTTGGTGTTCTTCTAGCTTCCTGGATCTCTTCTTTGGTGTCTACCATTAGTTTTGTCTCAATCATTATTGCTCCTATGGTTCCTTCTTCTCCTTCTAGTATTCCCATTATATATCCAGTTTTATCTTTTGTAATTGCCTCACAGTTCTTAGATATTTTGTTACATTTTTGCATTTTTTTTTCTCTTTGCATTTCATCTTTGGAAATTTCTACTGAATTTCTTCAAGCTCACTGATTCTTTCCTTAGCAGTTGCCAATCTATTAATAAGCATATCAGACATTCTTCATTTCTGTTAAGGTATTTTTTATTGCTAGAATTTCCTTTTGGTTCTTTATCTTAGAGTTTCCATCTCTCTGTTTACATTACCTGTATGTTCTTGCATTTTATCCATTTTTCCATTAGAGGCCTTAACATATTGATCATAGTTTTTTAATTTCCAGTCTAATAATTCCAACATCTCTGCCATACCTGTGTCTGTTTTTCCAGCTACCCTGAGACTGCCATGCTGCAGAGGCCAGGTTTAGGTACCCAGGTTGATAACCCCCGCTAAGCTTACAGCTGACAGCCAGCATCAACTGCCAACCAAGAGTGAGCCATTCTGGATGTCCAGTCCAATCAAACCTTCAAAGACTGCAGCCCAGCCAATATAAAATTACAGCTGCACAAGACACCAAGTGAAAGTGCCTAGCTAGGCCTTTCCGGAATTCCCAACCCAACAAAACTGTGAACAACAACAACAAAAAAAACTGTTTTATGCCAGTACATTTTGGGGGTAATATGTTACTAGCAGTAACAAGAGAACAGATTTTTGAAATATTACTATATATGTGATGATTTTATTCAGTGTAGCATACTCTTTTACCATGAAATTGACCAAGACCAAATTGACTAAATGACTTCAATTTTTACAGTTTGTTTGAAGAAACTCAAAGCCTGGCCCAAAACTGCTTTGCAACAGCTTAATCCCTGGTTAATTCCTGAGTCTCTGAAAGAATGTATACCAACATGATATGCACCACAGAAAATATATGGCCCCCCAAAGGGCAGTCTGCCAAATGCCATCTCAGATACAGCAATGGAGAACAATGAACAAGGTAGATATTCCCAGAATGCAGAACTAAGGACTACAAGAACTATTCCAAACCTCACTCAGGTCAAGGAACTCAAATCAAGTATAAATCAAGCATATAGGGCTGAGAGAGAAGTTTACAAGTATGGGGGCTTTTTGAGAAATGCAAGTGCTTAAGATGTGTATGTCAGATAAGCCTCAAGTTTACTTAAGGGTTCTTAACAAAACAAAATTGAACAAAACACACAAAAAAAATTGTTACAGCTATATTCTTTTGAGAGACTTGATGGATTTATAAAAACTCCCTTGTCACTGAATAAGAAATGTCCCTAAATGGCCTGTTGACTGAAATGTGAAGAGTTTGTAGATATTAAGTCATGTCACCAGAATAACCAATACCTAGGGTATATATACAGACAATGATAATAACATTATGACTTCTTTGAAAGACAGTGAATTAAGATGCCATCAACTATAAGATGCCATTGACTGTAAGACCTCTCTCAGAGATCCAAATATGTTTCATAGATTTGATAAAATATTGCAATGGTTTTAGATAAGGAGTTACCACTTATAATCTAATATAAACCACTAGTTTACCTCTAATATTCTCAAAGGGAGGGGCTGAAGAAAGACCTGTAGTATTACCCTTATTGTTTGATCCCATCTAATGCTGCCAAATATTTTCTGCCTTTCTGCCTGGGTTCTCTAACAACCTGGAGTAATGAACCCAGCTTTTTCTGTGTCTTTCCTTCCCAGTTTTCAGCTGAGCTAAATTTTGTCTGAGCTAATATTTTTCTTATAGAACCTTGCTTAGGGCTGCAAAATATATGCAATACTCTCCTACCACTTGACTTAATACTATCTCCTTGGTAAATACATATAAAGTAAGAGTTTAACCAAATTTAAAAACACTCTCAAGTTTATTTTCCACTATGAAATATCTGTTGAATATTTGTTATTTATGCTATTATATACCATTAGTTTTATAAAACTATTATTACTAGATAAAATCTCCTCTACTAGAGAAACCCTACCTCTATCATTTTACCCCTGATTATAAATGCTTGATTCTTGGGTTTTTTTTCAGTAAGTCCTTTGAAGTAATAACTTTATTCCTAGTATCCTTCAAGATGACCAATGACTTTGTTTTTGTTTTTGTATTATAATGAACTCATGACTTTAACAATAACATATATCTCAATCCATTGCAGTTGTTATTCTATTCATATTCAAAATGTTCCACCTCAGTGGGACCATCTTCAAGCTGTTCTTGAGTCCATTCAACTCAACCACAGCAGTCTTTGATGGCTCTCTTGCTCTCTGGTAATGATAAGATGCTTTGTTCATCTGTGTCTCAGACCTAAAATCAGCCATTTCCTCAAGCAGCTTTGTTTCCTTTTAGCGGAGAGTGGAATTTAGAAGCCATATCTGGATGCTAAGAGTGCACATTGCTACCAAGTTCATGACAAAATACATTTTAAAAAAACAGAATACATCATAAGTTCATAATGATGATTCCAATTCAAATTTAGAACTATCTTCAGATTTTCTAGTGGGCACCCAAAGTAAAGAACCAGTAAGCTAGGCCTAACCTGTCCCCAAACACAGCAGTATTTTTAGCCTTGTCTTTTAGCATTAGAATCAACAGGAAAGCTTTTAAATACTTGATGTCCAAAAAGAAAGATCTTAAATCAATAACTTAACTTTACACCTTAAAGAACAACAACAAAAAAAAAACAAAAACAAAAAAACAAACTAATTCACAGCCAGTTGAAAAAAATAGTGATTAGAGTGGAGATAAAGTAGAAAAAATAAACAATAAAGAAAATTGAAAAGATCAACAAGATGTTTCATTGACAAACATTTAGGTAGACTAAGAAAAAAAAAAGAGATGATGCAAATAAGATCAGAAGGAAAAGTGGGGACACCACTACCAACCTTTTAGAAATAAAAAAGATTAGAATAGTATGAACAGTTAGAAGCAAGTAAGTGAGAAAATTTCTGGAAACTTATGAATTACCAAAACTAACAGAAGAAACAGAATTATTTCAACAAATAACAAGTAGAGACTGAATCAGCAATCACAAACCTCCCAACAAAGAAAAGTTCAGGATCAAATGACTTTACTGATGAATTTTACCAAGTATTTGAAAAAATTAACACTAAGCCTTCACATCACCCAGAACAAATTGGAGATGAGGAAACAATTCCTAACTCGTTTTATCAGGCAAGCATCAGTCTACTACCAGAGCCAAAGACATCACAGAAAAGGAAACTATAGGCCAATATTCTTTAATTAATGTAGGAATAAAAATCCTCAATAAATACAAGAAAACCAAATCCTATAGCATATTAAAAGGATTATACACCATAACCAAGTGGTTTACCCCAGAAATGCAGGAGTGTTTCAAAATACAAAAATCAATTTGGTAACACACATTAATAGAATCAAACAAAAATCCCACACAATCATCTCAACTGACACAGCAATCTCATTTGACAAAATCCAACATATTTTCATGAATAAAACACTCAGCAAACTAGTAAGAAGGGAATTTCCTCAATAAGATAAAAGGAATTTACAAAAATATCATCTACCATCATACTCAATACCATCATACTCAATAGTGGAAGACTGAAAACCTACCCTCTTAGATCAGGAATAAGACAAGGATGTCCACTAGGACTTCTAGTTCTAGTCAGATCTATTAGATCTAGAACTATTCAATCTAGATGTATTAGAACTAGAAGTTCTAGTCAGATTAGAGAAAGAAACAAAAAATATCCAAACTGGAAAAGAAGTAAATATTCATAGATGACATAATCTGATAAATAAAAATAAATCCTAAAGGATACACAACAAAAAACTATTAGAGCTATAAATGAATTCATCAAAGTTGCAGGATACAATATCAACACACAAAAATCAGTTTTATTTCTACACACTAGCTCTTGAAGGAGGATACATAGTGAGTGCTTAATGGTAAAGGGTTTCCTTTTAGAGTGACAAAAATGTTCTTGATAGATACATATAGTGATGCTTGTGTAACATTGTGAATATATTAAATGTCACTAATAAAAACTTTGTTATGTATATGTCACCACAATTTTTAAAAAATCCCAACAGCTCTGATACCCACATGACACTACAGAGCAATTACAACAGAATCTCTGAGGATTGGACCAGGTTTCATTATTTTCTAAAACACTCCAGGTACTTCCTGTGTATAGAGAGCTAAGGTTAACTACTTGTTTATATATACTAATGAGAATTTAGTAAGAGATTGATATCAGTAGCCAGAATATCCTTTGGGGATATAACTGGCATAAAGTATTTATTAACACCAGGTACTTAGAAGTAGTGTTTTACGTAATTACATTTTGGGGGGGATAGGGCTTCAGGGTCTACCTAAGGACTTTTTTGCACAGCTGTACAAAATCTTAAGTCTTTTTAGCTTTATGAAGTTATTCTCTATTGCCTAGTCTCTCAAACTGAGATCTGAGAGTTCAATTAGAATTTTTAATTTTTGAGATGTCACTTTGATAATCTGAGAAAAACAATGTATCAGTATAACAACAAAAGTTCTCTTTTATAGTGGTACTTCCCAGTTGAAGTACATCTTCAATCTGGAAATATTAAAATAATATTTTCTATATTTCCTGTCTTCATGGACACCCTCCATGCTTCCTTCCTACCTCCTAAACCAAGAGTCAGCATAACTCTTCTGTGAAGGAACAAACAGCAAATATTTTAGGCTTCTCATGACTAAAATCTCTGTCACAGCCACCCCCCTCTGAGACTATAGTGCAAGAACAGCCATAGACAATAGATTAACAAGTGGACACAGTTATGTTCTAATAACTTTATTTTCAAGAGAGATGACATGCCACATTTGACCTACAGGCCAGTTTGCTAAATACTGATGTGGAAAGAATGTGGGAAAAAAATGTTTATTTCACATCTTCTCCCTCCTCACACCTCCCAACAACTCCTTCCCAATCCTTATTTCAGTTGATCTTCTTATCTGCTGTTTCACTTCAAAAATAGAAAACAAGACCAAAAAAAATTTCAAAATCTCCCAGAACCACATCTTCCCACCTACCTGCATCTTAATTTCTTTTCGTTTCTATAGCTGAAGTGTCTGTGATCCTGGCAAAGGCCAATCCCCCTACTTATATACTAGATTGATTCCATCCTCTCTCACCTATTTAAGAAGTGTTCCAGAAATTATTTCCTTACTTTCGTTGTCAGTTTTTCTCCTCCTCCTGTGTCCCCTTTCCATCAGCCTATTATCTGCTGTATCTCTACCTTAGAAACAAACCAAAAAAGAAATCTTTGTCTCTTGACCTCACTTCCCCTCCAGCTACCATGTTTCTTCCTTTCTCTATACACCAAAACTCCTAAAAAGTCCTACTATCTCTAATTTCACTCCTCTATTCTCTCCTGAAGCCACTCAAATCAATTTTCATTCCCCTCACTCCACCAAAACTGCTCTTATCAATGCTCTCAGTGATTCCCATATTGCTAAGTACAAGAGTCAATTCTTTGTCTTCCAGTTAGTTAATCTATCAGTCACAGTTGACAAAAAGATCAGTTCTACCTCTTTCTTCATTTGCCTTTCATGGCATATATCCTCCTGATCTCCTTCTTAAACTAGCCAGTCATTTGCTGGTTTTCTCTTCATCTTCCTGATCCCTAAATATTAAAGTGCCTCAGGCTCAGTCCTTGGACCTCTTCCATTTTCTATCTACACTCATTCCATTGATGACCTCGGCCCATCTCATTGCTCCTCCATATCATCTATATGTCAACGACTCCCAAATTTATATCTCCAGCAGAGACCTCTGCTCTAGATTCCAATAGGATATCCAACTACCTACTCAACATCTCCATTTTGATGTCTGATAAGAAGCTCATAGCTTGTACCTAGTTCCACCCCCCAAGTTCTGTTCTCCCATAGTCTTTCCTTTATAGTACACAGGATCTCAATGTTCAAGATTCCCAGTTCTAATCTCTGGAGTCATGCTGTCTCCCATTGTCTTATATACAATATTTCCTCTATTAGAAAACATTATTTGTTTTACATTCAAAATATACCCAGAGCACAAACATTTCTTCCCACTCTTACTGCCCAAGCCTAAACCACCATCACCTCTCAACTACACTATTTCAAGAGACTCTTAATAAGGCTTAAAGC
Source organism: Taxidea taxus jeffersonii (assembly GCA_003697995.1). Classification (NCBI taxonomy): domain Eukaryota; kingdom Metazoa; phylum Chordata; class Mammalia; order Carnivora; family Mustelidae; genus Taxidea; species Taxidea taxus. Next base: position 38,700 of record RCUC01145479.1, on the reverse strand, counting down.
TTCTGTCCTTTTCCCCCATCAGTCTCTTATGTACAAGAAACAAAGTGATTCTGTTAAAAAGTTAACCTAGAGATTTTCAGTTCCTGCCAAAATGGAATCAGGACACTCCACTCTATCTCTCCTAATTACAGCTAAAAATGCTAAACAAAACACAAAATAAACTAACAGAGGCCTCTGTAAGGTAGACAAAAGATGAGGTAGAAAGATGAGGACTCCAAGTAGCAACAGAAATGAAGCAGCTCTCCCTTTCCACTATCCCCATCTGGGAGTAATGTCCCCTGTGAGATGGAACTCTTTAAATTTTCCTGACTCTGCTTCAGATGAGATCCAGTAATAAAGGTACAGTCACTCAGCAGCAGTAACAACATGGGGGAGAGGGAGATGGCGGTGGTAGCCCCAAATATTATTTGCCCTCACTATTCAGTCCCATTACAGGTCTCACTGTGGAAAAGTACAACAATGTGAGAGGAAAAGGCCTGGGGCGCCTCTTTTCTTTTCCTTACTTTTCTTTTCCTTTTTTTAGACAGAGAGAGAACATGAGCAGGGGCTGGGGGAGGGAGAGGGGGTGGAGGGAGAGGGAGAATCTTAAGCAGGTTCCATACCCAGTGCTGCGCTCAATCTCACGACACTGAGGTCATGACCTGAGCCAAAATCAAGAATTGTGTACTTAACTGACTGAGCCACCCAGGAGCCCCAAGCCTGGGCTTTCTAATCAGAATATCAAGAAGGAAAATAAATAGAGCCCAAGAGTATCACAGAGGGAAGAGTTGGAGAAATGGATCCTGTAAATCATAAATACGGGCTCAGTTCTATACTGTGCATGCATGAAACTAAGCAGAATTAGCATAGCCAAGGCTGGAAGAATTTTAACAGGACCCAGAATCTCTTAATATAATGTCTGGGATAAAACATGAAATTATTCAACACACAAAACCAGACCCAGAAAAGTCTCAATAGCTCTGAAGGGAAAGGCAATCAATAAACACCAACTCCAAGATGACCCAAATGTTGAGATTATTAGAAAAAGACTTTAATTCAGTTATTATAACAATACTTCAAAACGTAGGCAAAGTTCCCTTAAAAGAAATGTAAAGAGAAATTTTCATGAAAAAAACAGAGGCTGTAAAAAAGAACCAAATGGAGGTTAATCCAGAATGGATCATAGACCTAAATATTAGCTATAAAACATAATACTCTTTATGTAAAACATAAGAGAAAATCCTCATGAGCATGGAATAGGTAAGAAGTTCTTAGACACAACAACAAAAGCATGATCCATAAAAGAAAAAAACTGAAAAACTGTACATCATCCAAATTTAAAACTTTGTTCCATGAGAGATACTTACAAGAATGAAAGGACAAGCCACAAATGGGAGAAAATACTTACAATTCACATACCTGACACAGGAAGTGTATCCGAAATATATAAAGCGTACCCAAAATATATAAAGAAATATCTAAACTCATGAAATGTCATTAAATATGACATTTATTAGAATATGTTAGATGAGAAAAATAAACTTTAAAAAGTGGAGATAATAAAAATTACACACAAAGGACCATTAAAGTAAATAAAGGACTGGGAGAAATTAAATCAAATGACTTACCAATATTTTATAATGTAAATATTATAAATGGTGTCTGGAACACAAAAATTTCCTTTCAAAAGTAAAAAACAAACAAAAACCCACCACCCAAGCAGTAAAAGATTTGAGGACCCTGCACCAAAGATGACGTACAGATAGGAAATAAACACATAAAAGATGCCTAACATCATCCATCACTAGGAAAATGAAAACTAAAACAATGGAGTCCTACAAATTTAAAATAATGTCAAAATAGAAAATACTGACACAACACCAAATGCTGATAAGGACGTGAAGCCTGTAGAACTTTCACACATTACTGACTGGGACGAAAATGGTACAGAAACTGGAAAAACAGTCCAACATTTTCTTAAAATTTTAAAGATATGATTTGATCCAGGAATCCCACTTATTGGTATTTATCCTAGAGAAAGAAAAACTCATATTCACACAAAAACCTACAAATGTTCAGAACGGTATTAGAAAGGGGGAAAAAATGGAAGAGTGAATGAACAAACTGCAGAATAGCCGTACAACCGAATTCTGCTCAGCAATAAAAATGAGGAAACCACTGATCTACACTACATGAATCTCAAACGAATTATGCTAAGTGAAAGAAGCTAGACTAAAAGTTACGTACTATACGATGCTGTTTATATGAGTATCTGGAAAAGGCAAAACTGTAGGGACAAAAAACCAATCAGCAGATGCCTGTGTTATGGTTAATTTCTTGCATCAACTTAACTGGGTCATCGGGTTGAATCCCAGATATTTGGCTCAACATTATTTCTAGGTCTGTCTGAGAGAGTATTTCGAGATGGGCTCAGCGTTAGAATCTATGGACCCGTGGACTTGGTAAAGCAGACTGCCCTCCCCAGGGCTGGCAGCATTCAGGGCCCATCAGGGACCTGAGAGGACAGAGGGGAGGCATGAAGAATGTGTTCCACTGTACCTGCCTGCTGGACTGGGCCACTGGTCTTCTCCTGCACTTAGACCAGATTTACGCCATCATCTTCCGGGTGCTGAGGCCTTCACACTCAAACTGAATTATACTACCAGCCCTGCAGGGTGTCCACCTTGCAGAGCGCAGACTGTGGGACTTCTCGGCCTCCACAATCGAGTGCACCAAAGCCTTTTAACAGAGAGGTAGGCCAATCAATCGATCCTGTTGGTCTGTTTCTCTGGGAACTCTGAACAAAACAGATCTCAGTACTGAGACCAGGATTCTGCTGTAATGAACAAATACCTGCAAAGGCGAAAGTGGCCTTGGAATTCAATAAGGGTAGAGGCTAGAAGAGTTTTAGGAGTTTTCAGTCCGTATTGCCATGGAAGGACGTTCAGACGAGATTCTGGAGGAGAGCGGGAGGTAACTGGGGCCTGGCCGATAAGCCCAGCTTCCCTTCCCAACGAAGGAGCCAAGGTCTCCTAGTTCTCGACTATGAAACGCCGGGGCAGCGCGTGACCGTTTGGCAGCCCCCGCAGAGGGCGTCTGGCCACCTTCTCCCAGCCTCAGCATCATCTTTCTGGTCCTCCAAACACTTGAGGAAATTCTGCGTGTGCACCGGAGCCTGCGCGCCAGTGGGCGAAGGCCGATGCCAGCAGCACAGACGCCCGACGAAGGAAGCGATCGGCCTTGGGAAGAGCAGTTCATTGTCCCCAACTCCTGACGAAGTGGAGCCCACGCCACCATCCCCATCTCGAGCAGGGACCACGGAGCTCGGGCCGCTCTCCCGCCGCTGCTTGTCGCCGCCGTACGCAGGGCCACGCGGCCCGCCGACGCCGTTTCATCAGTCCTTCGGCTTCCGGTTTCCTCTCAAGAAACCATCCTTTCCTGTGGGTTTTCCCCAAACCTGGGACTAAAAACCAAGTGACCCGTTCCGTCTTGTCGGCTGCCATTAGTTACTCCACCTGGTTTCCCCAGGAACTCACGTCTCGGTTCCACAAACTCCCTCGAAATAAAAACGGGGCGCTCTCCCCAAATACGCGGCTTGTGTCCTGCGGCCCCGCAGCAACGGCCACGGTGTGTGAGTCCCGCAGCACCGCCTGCCACTCCGCGGGTGGAAACGACCAAGTATCCGCCTTCGAGACAAGGACTCGGCGGGCCGCGCGGCGTTTCCCGGACAGAGCGCGACGCAGTCACTCGCGAGAGGCCCCGGGCGCAGCCAAAGCAGGGCGGGAGCCAAGAGGGGACGTGCGCCCCGGGCTGGGGACAACGCGAAGTGACAGGCACACCCCGAGAAACACGGGTTGGCTTCGTGCCGCGGAGCGCTGCGGTCGCTCCCACCGGACTTCGGGCCGGACTCGCCTCAGTGAGAATCGGTCCGAACGGGACTCGGACGACGCGCGTACGCCCGTGCGCCACCGCAGCCCTCCCGGAGAGCCGCCTCTCCTCGCGCCGGGTCGCCGGACGGACTCGTCTCCCTCCCGCGGAATCACTCGTGACTCCAGTGACCACTGACGGTCACTCGTCTCCGGAAACACCGAAGCGATCTCCAAGTGCCCGCACGGCGAGCAGCGACCGCGCAGGGCGGACCCGCTGCCCCCAAAGCCAGCCGCCCGCGCCCGCAGCCGTCGTGGGGACACGCGGAGGCCCGGGCAGGCCCGGAGCGCGGCCGCCGGACGAGCGGAGACGACAAGCCGCCTGCGGGGAACCGAAGGGCGCACGCGGCCGTACGGAAAGGGCCGGGAATGGCCCCGCGAGGGCCCGGCCCGCAGGCACCGCCGACTGACGCGGAAGCCGAAGAGCCGCCCGAAACGCGGGACTCGGGGGGAGCGTCGGCTCCGTCCGAGCGGCTCCGCCGAATCGCTCAGCGGCGCCCGAGTCCCGGGGCAGGCGGCCCGCGCCCAGCCTCGGAGCTGTGGGACCACCGGGACCGGCGGACGCGAGGAGGCGGCGGCCAGCGGCGGGGCGAGCAAGCGCGCGGGCAGCCGGCAGCGGCCCCTCACCCGGGAGCGCGGCTGCGCCGCCGCGAAGGCCGAGCGCCCGCGTCAGCCCGCGGCGCCGCAGCGGAGCGCGGGAGAAGCCGCCTTGCTGCGCGGGGGGAGGGGTGCGGCCGACCGGCGGTCACGTGGTACGCCCGCGGCCGCCCTTCGCTCCTGGCGGAAGAAGTCACAGAATCAAATCGACAGAGCCAGGGAAAAGCTTCCTTGGACGAAATAAGCGCTCAGGAGTGTCTAACATAAGCGGATCGTCTCTGTGTCCCCGTTTCGCTTCCACCTTTTCCACCCGTGTCCCAAGTTAGCGTCGCCCACACAAAAGATGGCGGCCCAGGCGCCGGGTCTTATCATGGAGACGGAGGCCTAGAGGAGCCCGCGCTCGGCTCTGTGGGCGGTGACCCGGGCCCGGCCCGCGAGGCGGAGTCCCTGCGCCTGCGCGAAGATGGTGGCGGAGCCGAGTGTGCGCGTGGTTCGCTGTGGCGGCAGCGAGTTGAACTTGAGGAGAGCCGTGTTTTCTGCGGATTCGAAGTACGTGGCCGCCCGGGCTGGGGGGCGTGAGTCGCCGCGCGTGGCCGACCGGGCGGGGGCCTGTCAGGCTGGTCCGGGCGCGCTCCCCCCGGGGCCGCGGCTTCCCGGCCGGCAGGGCGAGGGCGAGGGCGGGGGGCGGGCCCGCGTGTCCCGGGGCGGCGCGGGAGGCCGGGCGCAGGCTCCGTCCGCCGCTGCCCCTGCGTGTCCCGCGGAGCGTCCCCGTCGGGAAGAGCCCGCACCGTGAGTCGCGGCTCGGCCGCGCGCCCGGGTTGTCTGAAGAGGCGCCTCGGCGGCGTCCTGCGCCCCGCGTGGGCACGGAGCTCGGGGTCCCGCCGCCCCTCGTCTCGCTCGGCTGCCCCGCTGCGTGCAGGGGCCGCATTCCGGCGTCTGCGAGGGGCCGGCGGGCGGGCGTGACGGCCTCACGCGTGTCCCCGCGGGCCCCGCCGGCGTCCTGGAGCCCGACCGCGGTGTAGGCGGGTTCCGAGCCGTTTCCGGTCGGAGGGACCGTCCGGGAGGACCCTTCCAGCCCGGAGGCGTGACGGGGGCACCTGGGGAAGGCGCCCTGCGCGGTGCGGGACGGGGTTTGCCTGAGCCGCGCGCGGGAGAGCGCCTCGCTCGGGCTGCTCTGACCCGAAGACCTCCCGGGTGGGGGCACAGAACCCCCGGCGGACGGCGGGACCGTGGCCCCGTGTGGAGGGACGTGGGGACAGCTGCGGGCGTCGGGGAAGGAGCGGGACGCCACGTGCTTGGTCCAGAGTGGTTGGTTTTATTCTCTCCACGAAGGGCAGCGGGAGGTAACCTGACGGTGCGTGTCCAAGAAAATTAACCCGAAAGTGTATAGTAAGTGGTGGAGAGCGGCCAGATGGGAGGTGGTGGGCCGAGGCGGAGGTGCGGTGTCGGCCCGGGAGCGGGAGCGATGCGTGAGGTCTCCCGCCGGCGGCAGGTCTGGAAGACTGACCGTTTACGCGCCGGGAGCCCTGCGGGAGGGCGCGCGGCGAGGGCTGCGGCGCGGCCGGGTGCGGAGGTTCACGTGCGTGAGCTCAGTGCACTTGCAGCGCGGGGGGCGCGGCGGGAGAAGACTCGGGACGGCACAGACAGGGCTCGGAAGGCGAATCCAGGCACCCAAGCGAGCAACTGCTTTGGCCTGAACTGAGATAATGCTGGAAAGACAGAGTTTGGCAGTGATTTAGCGACCGGGATTAACGAGGAGGTGCGTCCCCGGGGCCTGCCGAGTGCAAGGTGTCCGTGCGACAGCCCGGCGGTGCAGACAAGCCGTAGTCACGAATTCGGTCCTGAAGACTTAGATGTGACTTGTTTGGCGCTTGTCGTGGGTACGGAAGATAGCAACTGGCGTCCGTGCCCTAGCAAATGAGCAGGGTTACAGCGAGCTCATCAGGAGTTGGGTCCTGCCTGAGGGAACCACGGGGGTTGGCTACTTGATACAGAAAGAGGGTAATTTTGTATTTTGCTTCACAGGGCTTATCGAGAAAGCTGAAATAGTAAATAAAACAATAGAATTGTGGGATTTCAGCTGTCTGCCCGTGCTCACCGGGTCCTCTTGGAACTAGGACACAAAAAGCTACTCGGCCTGCTTGAGGGCTTGTTAGGAGAGGCAGCCCGAGAGGTGAGCACACGGGAGAGGAGGTGGCCTTGCTGGAGCGGGTACTGACTCCCGCCCAAGCACTGTTTGTACTACATTCCGCTACTCCCCGCATTTATAGGATGCTCTGGATCAGGTTGCTAGGGCATAGGAAATTTTAAAAGTGGGTCATTTTTGCCTTTTGCATTTTAAATTCCCACAAAGCTCATGTCCAACTCTGTGTGTTTTTCTCTTGCAGACTATTCTGTGTACGACTGCTGTAGTACTTTCAAGGGTTGCTGTCATAATGTTACTCTCAGCCGTACTCCTAGTGTTGTTCAGAACCCTGTAACAATCTTCTGATGCCTTCTTTAACTGTACCTCTTTTATCTGGCTCACAAGCCCTTCCCTGATCTAGCTTCACTCTGCTTAGCCCGTTGTGTTTCCTGGCTTAACCCATGGTACACACTTCGCCTGTTAGGTAGGAACATTTTATGTCTCTTATAGGTACTGTGTTCGTTATTTCCCCAGCTTTTGCTTGTGTTGCAATTCTTTTTCCTTCCCAGCTCTTAAATTATGCATCCTTCGGATCCTCATTTGAGTTGTGGTTCCTGCTTAGTTAGGATTGCTTGAAAGCATCCCTAACTCCTTTTCCACTTTATCAACAAAGATGCTTTAGTCCTGTGTGACAGGCATTGTGCTGGGTGCTTTGCATGCATTTCTCTCTGGGTATAGGTATTATTATCCTAATTTTACGGAAGCATTTACTGGGTGTATACTTTGTGTGTTAAGGGTGCATTTGCTTGTGTTGTTTCATTTCATTCTCATAATAGCCCTGTGAGGAAGTGTTATCTGCATCTTACAATGGAGAACAGTGATGTTTTAGAGAAGTGGTAAAGCTGACATTCAAACCCATTTGTGTTTGACTAATTAAAAATGCATCCTTTTTGGGGCACCCGGGTGGCTCAGTAGGTTAAAGCCTCTGCCTTCGGCTCAGGTCATGATCTCAGGGTCCTAGGATCGAGCCCCACATCAGGCTCTCTGCTCAGTGGGGAGCCTGCTTCCCCCTCTCTCTCTGCCTGGCCTCTTTGCCTACTTGTGATCTCTCTCTCTGTCAAATAAATAAATGAAATCTTTTTTTAAAAATGCATCCTTTTCCTGCCATACTGTATTTCTGTTACTAGGCTTATAAGTGCACAGACCCTTCCTCCTCTGAAAGAGCTTACAGTCTGGTAGGGAAAGTCTTCCAGTATGCCATGTGGTAAGTGCCATGATAGAGCTAAGCCTACCTACCATCTTCTAGAAACATTCAGAGTGGTGCTGATCTGGAGTGAGAAAATGTGGGAGGCTTCACCTGAACTGAATCTATCTTAAGTAGTCATAAGAAAGAATGTTCTCTGTAGGCCAGAAATTTTATAAAAGCATAGAGAGCATATCTTTTGGGGGCTTGCACTCAAATTTAAAGCCATTCTTAGCCCAGTAGCAAGGAGAGAGGAAATTCCTTTCCTCTGGGGAAGCATATCAGAGTCAGATGTTTTCTTGGCACACAGTACCCCCTCCCCCACCATCATCTAAAGGACTGCCTAGAGGACCTTTTAGTATTAATGGGATGTGTCTGTGGGGTGTGCCAGGATATTGGAGTTGTGAACCACTTGACTAGAGCATGGTTTTCAAGTGAAAAAGTAGTTCCAGGTAGACCAGGTCAAATCCACCAAAGTCTTAGGAGTTTAGAGCATATCCTAAATGCAGTGGGAAAACACTAACAAATTGTAATTTAATTTTACCTCTAAGGAAATAATGTAGTCAAGTTTGCAAAATTAATCTGATAGGAATAGGAAAGATGAATTGAAGGGCCACACCTGGAGACTGTGGGAAGCCCTTAAGAGGGGTCCAAGCTGGAGATGCCAAAACTCTGATTTAAGGTAGTCATGGGAATAAGAGGCAGATCCAGCCAGAGGGGTAACCATGTACTTCAGATGTTTTGTTGCTTGAACTTCCTTAATCTGTTAGACTGTTGAACACAACCATTTCCTGACTGTCTCCTGGCTACAGCACTTATAAAATGCATCCTGATTTCAGAGGTGAACATGTGAAAAAGCAGGTGTCTTAGAACTGATGAAATAGGGTAATGGTAACTCTGGACAGCAATAGAAGATTTACTCTTTTGTTATTTTGTAATAATTTTTTATTGGTTTATCCATTTAGTTTACCAAATCTTTGAGGATCAGGTGAGCTCTGTTCAACAAACTAGATTGGACATTGGGAATCAAAGATAAATTAAGGCCTTTGCCCTATCAGAACTTATGGCCAAATAAGGAAGGTAGATACATACAGATATATATACATATGAAAAGAAGTAATTTCAGCACAACGTGGAAAGTACTAGGGCCAAGTCCTGTCCAGGGTACTTTGGGAGCACAGAGTAGAGATGTAACCTAGGAATTCTGTGATTTGTACCTTCTATGGTACATGGAAGAACACCCTGTCAGGCAGGTATAATGTTTAGTAGTAATGGGCACGGAACAAACATTTTTTTACTTTGTAGAAACTAGAAGATTTGTACCTCTGAGCTTTGTTCTGAAGCTATATCCATAATCAAAACCCTCAAGTATATATTGCCCCTCCACTTAACTACTTTTAGTAATTTAGTAACCTCTGCCACAAATCCAAAAAGCAAAACCAACATTTTAGCAACAAGAACTGTCACAGAGTCTATGTACTCTGCTATAAAAGAGGCCTTGCCAACTAGAGAGAACTCTGACTTAGCGTTTATAAGGTGGTGTCCCCGGTGAACAGGGAGAGTGAGGGACATGGGAAGATGCTGTCAGAGTGGTGGTGTAGAGTAAATACATCCCACACAATTTTTAATAAAAGAAATCTCTGTTGCAAGTTAAAAATTTTCTCATGGACTATAAAAAAAGATTATGCTTTCTACAGAATATATGAAACAAATTTTTTCTTATTTGCAGGTATATTTTCTGTGTCTCTGGAGACTTTGTTAAAGTTCATAGCACAGCTACAGAAGAATGTGTACACATATTGCAAGGGCACAGAAATCTGGTGACTGGAATCCAACTCAACCCCAACAATCATCTACAGGTGTCAAATGATTTATAATTGATATTTTAGTATTGGCTTTTTGTTGCCAGGAGATTGTGAATTGATTTTGGCTGGGAGACTTTCCAGCTTATAATTAGAAAAATACAGATATCCCTTGCTTTTCAAAAGTTTGTATTATGCTATTTCATTTTTACAAAGAAAAACAAAAGCAAAAATAGCGTTCAGTATTTTGCAACAAGGTGTTATAGAGGCAGTATGCACCCTTCCAGCGAGAGTGGCACCACCAGTCTCCTTTCCCAGGGGCTACCTCTCTACCTTTAAACTGTCTGGGAGCATCTGTGCTTTATCTCAAAGTATGTGCTTTATCTCAAAGTATGTCATACATCCATTAGCAAGATGAGTCCTAAGGTGTCAGAAAAGCGTAAGGTTATTTTGGGGGTCTTGGAAAATTTTTCCATATGAATTAATGGCAATTACTTTTGTTTTACACCATTTCCACTGCAAAAGGTTTCCAAAGAATACTTACAGATCAGATTTTCTGATTCAAAGTATTTTTCCACATATTTTTAGTTATTAAAATAGGGTCACAGCCTAGAACTATAATGCCCCCCATACTGTGTTCCGTAAACCATTTGTTCCAAGGGATGCTGATAGGTGTTGCTTGAAAGAAGACATTCTTGGCTATATGAGTTTCTGAAATTCAGGGCTACGTACAGTTGGGTGAATATTTTTGGTTGCCTCTCGGGTCCCTTTATAAGCGTTGTGAATATCCAGAAGGGGTGTATACCATTTTGTTTCTTAGGCTTATATGCCCTTGAGCCCTTTGGTTTCTGGAATACATTTTTGAAAATTCTGGCTAAAAGGGATTGCTGTTATAGACCCGTTCCGTTACAGATTAGACTACAGTGCTGACGCAGATCTTACCTAATCTTAAAGCCAGTGCTGGACAAGAAGGGATTCTTTAGTCAGTGGATGGACCAGATAATTTCAGGATGAACTTGGGAGGCCAGTTTAATGCAGACCCTCCTACTCACCCCACAAAAGCAGCTCTTCTCAGAGTTCAAAAATAATGAAATGTCATTTTAATTCTGTCCTTACATTCTAGCAGCTACTAAAGAGATCTCAGAAACATTTTACTCTTGCTCTCATTTTTTATCAAGTTCCATTTTTCTGGATTAGCCAACTTGGAAGTTATTGCTTGATACAAGAATAAATTTGCATTGCCACTCACTTTATTATCACGGAGGAAGTAGAGCATAAAGGGACAGTGATATTTTCTTTCCAGAATTAAATGAGCTACTGTGAAAATCAAAGTTAAGTAGCTTTTTTTCACAGTACAAGCACACATTTGTTTCTTTGCTGTCCTATGAGGATTTGACAGAACTGTTGTTACTTGTCGCATTTGAATGTTTTTCATAGCAGAAATAACCATTTGTTAAAATTGGTATTTGTGAAGTCTGTATTACTAAATTTTATACCAAAACAAAAAAACAACATATACAGTGCATAAAAGATCTATTTCAGATGACCACAAGTTAATAAAATTAGAGGAGGAGAATTTTACTAACAGGTGATAGGGAGTACAGATTCTCTGGACTTCACAGTCATGGGATTTGTGTGCTAAGCATTGTTTTGACAGTGATTTTGTGGTTGCCTTACTTTATTTTACTGATCCATGTTCATGATTTTTCCTTCATGTGTAGCACTTGCGATGCATGTTTCTATTTACTGTAATTCTTTTACCTGAATAGATAAATAGTCATCATTTTCTGTTCTCTGACTCCATGTTCACTTTGGCAGAAATCTTAAAACTGCCACTTTCAGAAAACTTCAAATTCTTTATAAACGTTATAAGCGAAGTATTTTTCACAGTAACAGCAACAAGTAATCCACTGTGACCTTAGTAAAATCAAGTCCATTGGAACAAAAAGTAGAAATAAAAATACATGTTATTAAGGCCTTCTGGTGCTACCAAAGTGTTGTGCACAAACCAGTGCCACAAATGTTTGGTTACAACTGCCGTGAGAAGAGTGATAGAAATTGAGTGAGGCAATACTTGAGAGCACCTGACATTGCCACAGCATCCAAGTGCAATAACTTCTATTGTGTTTTATAAAAGTATTGTCCCTTGGATGTGTTGGACAATTTAAAAAAAAAAAAAAAACAGGACAGTCTCATCATTTGAGAAGCACTCCTTTAATATCCAGGTAAGATGAAAACAGTTCTGCTAATAAAAAAGCACTGGGCACTGGGAGAAATATTAGCAAGCTCTGAAGTGCTTTCCATAGCTCAGTGACTTACCATCTCCCTCTTGAAGATAGAGGGTTGACTTTTGTGCCCCCTCATTTTAATTAAAACTTGAAGTTCCTAAACAATATGACTCTACCTGTTTAAGGCTACTAATTTAATGAACAAAAAAATGTCATCTGTATCACTTAATTATTTGTTTGATATCTTAATGAAGTTCTATTTTGTAATAAATTTTGTACTATTTTTACCCTTTTAGTTGTATTCTTGTTCCTTTGATGGCACGATTAAACTCTGGGACTATATAGATGGCATTTTAATAAAGGTATGTGTTTTGATCTTCTAGTTTTCTTATTTGAAAAGGGATGGCAACATAATTTAATGACAGATACAATGTTATAAGGCCTAATCTTTAGATAGCCTTTCTAAACAAGTTATGAAAGTCATATATCATAAAAGAAAAGAAAGTTGACTATTTGAAAATGTTAAACTTGTAACAAAAAGATAAACAATAAAATCAGAAGAAAATATAAGGGTTACTATCCCTAATACATAGAAAATATATAGAAAACCAGTAAGGGAAAACTAATAACCTAGTAGGAAAAAATTGGCACAGGGTGAGGATATGTAATTCACAGGAAAAAAATAATAGCCAGTAAAAATGAAAAGGTGTTTAATCTCAATAATAAAGAAATGGCACAGTAATTTTCCCTGTCAGTTTAGCCAAACTGCAAAAACAATTTAGTGATAGGTGAAGTATAGAGAAACGGATACTTTTATTTTGTACATAATCAACTAGAGTACAAATGGAAATGAAAAAATAACTTTTGCTCTAGCAATCTCACTTTTAGGACTCTCTTGTTGAAATAATGATATGTGTGTAGCCATTACAGACGGCATTATTTATGGTAGGGAAAAAATTAATATAACCTTGATGTCCATTAAAGTTTCATATTCATTTAGTAGAATACCATATAACCATTAAAAAGAAGCAGGCAGATCTATATGTATTAATTTGAAAATTTATTCAACAAATATATATTGAGTGTCTTCTGTATACCAGGTATTCTGATGTTGGGATACAGCAGTGAACAAAATGGATTAAAGAAAAGTCCTTACCTTTATGGAACTTATGTTTGGGGTTTGGGGGTAGACAGACAATAAACGATATGGTACTTTTTATCTTTCAGACTTTCATAGTGGGGCATAAACTTCATGCCGTGTTTACTCTAGCCTGTGCTGAGGATTCTGTCTTTGTTATAATAAATAAAGAAAAACCAGGTATAGTATAATAAAGTTTGTTTTATATAGCATTGGGTTACTCTTCCCATAATTTCTCAAAATTTGAGAGTTTGGTTTTAGTTGGAAGTTAACATTTAAATTTAAATGTTAAAGCGTTTAAATTCTTTCCGTTACGGCATTCATTTTGAGGATGCGTCCCACTAGTTCTGAAATACACAATGTGGGAATGATTACTTAATATATAGTTGTAATAATAGATGGCAGAGCTCAAATTCCAAAGCTGTTTTGCAGAGGTGGGCTAGTGTTTGTCTTTCTCTTAACCTTAATTGGTCATTCTTAAGCCTCACTGTCCTTTTATCCATTATTGAACACCCCTTTTGTTGATCTGTCAGAAATGGTGTAGAAAACAGTTTGATATTAAGAGCTAGTAGTGGTACTAAGTTACTAATTACATGTTCATTGTCATTGGAACATGATTTCATTGAAATTGCCATGTTTCAGAGCATTTTATGAATTCCTAGAATATCTTCAGTGGTAACAAAAATTGCCCTTTAGCAGAGAAGTTGATACATCAGAACACTGACATGAGGGATATATCCAAAGAATTTTTCTAATACTGGAATTCAGTAAGGCCTCTACATCCTCTGGTATTCTGTATAAAATATAGCCGTCTTTAGAAGTCAAAGATGAAAGCAGCTTTAAGATGGTTACTGAGCAGTCTGCTAGGCTGGTTCATGGCTCACTAGCTAAATGAATCCTTTCCATGGTGTTTTTTTGTTTATTGTTTGGATTCAGTTGGAGGGAAGGGAGGTATTTTCGTGTGTGTGTGATTGTGTTTGTGTGTTTTTGGCTGGAACAAATTTGCAGATTGTTTTATATCATGGACTTTTAAATTACCTGAGAATAGTTAAAACTGGACAAAGTACATTTTTTAGCTAAAATCACTTGATGAAGTTTATTAATGAGTATTTTATCGATCAAAAATGTGATACGAAAGAATAAAAGCAGTAGTAAGTTCAGTTTTCTTATGTAGCCCATAAACCACCTCTAAATGATTTTCCAAAAAATGTTCTGGAAATGGCAACATTTCTTAATTAAGTCTCCTTCCGAGTTGACTGTTTTAGGTAACACTTTTCAGTATTTAAGTTCTTTTTGTGTATAAGTGTGTAGATTCTAATGTCTCTCCACATACTAATAATTTAGATTCCTAATCTCCCTGACAATTGATTCATTAGTTTTGAAATTTAGTCTAGGAATCTGAATTTTTGTATTTCCCCAGATTAAGCTCATCCTTCACATTTGGTAACCAGTCTGTGTACTAACACCACGATTTCTCAATGGCAATGGTAGTTGCCAATAGTTGTAACAAAACTTTTTAACCATATTAGCCAGATTGGTGATTTTTTTTTAAGATTTTTTATTTATTTATTAGGCAGACAGAGGGGGGAGGGGAGAAGCAGTCTCCCACTGAGCAGAGAGCCCGATGTGGGGCTTGATCCCAGGGCCCTGGAATCATGACCTGAGCCGAAGGCAGAGGCTTTAACCCACTGAGCCACCCAGGCGCCCCCAGATTGGTGATTCTTAATACTGGCCGCACATAAGAATCACCCAGCTAACACAGAGTGTTCAGATTCCCTGGGTGAGGGCCTGTTTACTTAGATATACCCTAGTTGAGTCTAACATGCAAGCCAGGATAGAAAACTTTTGATCTCTAAAGTAAAGACCTTGGCATTCACCTCTTGGAGTTAACCAAATGCTGTAATGTAATCTGAATTCTATTCATGGTGGGATTAGTGTTACTCTCCAGTACTTAACACATGAACACTGAGCATATAAAAATAAACATAAATGTAAAAGTGTGAATTAGGCTTAAAATAGCATTTCATAGAATAATCTAAATATACACATATATATGTGTGTGTGTATGTGTATATAGATAGATATCTATCTATATATATATCCTTCATTTGTTTCATCTTTGTTCCACAATCCAAAACCAGTCTCTGATTGAAAATTGTATAAATCATTTTGAAGTATGCTTTGCCATTTTAAAAACATTTTTTATTTACTTTTCGTCTTTTATGGTATCTTTTTTTTACTGTATTTAATTCATTTAATAGCTAACTGAAAACGTACTATGTGCTGGATACTATTCTGGTTGCAGAGAACAAAACAGACCATCCCAACAATAAGCACTATATCAGTCATCAGATATAATTAGCTGAAAGATGCTTTAGAGAAAAATACAGCAGGGGAGGGGAATAGGCAGCATTGGAGAAATATGTATTTAAATCAGTGGTCAGGGGACGTTCTGAGAAGAATGCAGCAATATTGGAGAAGCATGTGCTACAGGATATCTAACATGTTTGAGGAATAGCGGGGAGGTCGAATTTGAGTGATCCAGGGGAGAATAGATAATATATAGCCATAAAGGCCATTGAATGGACTTCAGTTTTTACCCTGAGTTGTTAAAAAAGCCTTTGAAGAGTTTTGAGCAGAAGAGTGAAATGATCTGACTTAGTTGTACTAGATTCTCTGGCTTGATGAGAATAGACTAAATGCAGGCAAGGATAGAATTACAGAATACAGTTAAGAGGTCATTGCTTGGAGTGCCTGGGTGGCTCCGTTGTTAAGCGTCTGCCTTTGGCTCAGGTCATGTTCCGGGGGTCCTGGGATTGAGCCCCACATCAGGCTCCCTGCTCGGCGGGAAGCCTGCTTCTCACTCTCCCACTCCTACTGCTTGTGTTCCCTCTCTCACTGTGTCTCTCTCTGTCAAATAAATAAATAAAAACCTTAAAAAAAAAAAAAAGTCATTGCTTAGGCAATGAGAAATTGTGTTCGGAGTGTTCTTAGAAGGTAGGGCCAACAGGGCTTGCTGATGGTTTGATGTGAGATATGAACGAGAAGTCCAGGATAACACAAGGATTTAGTCTAAGCAACTGGGTGAATGGTGGTGCCGCAGTGGACAGAATTGGGGAAGACTAAATTTAAAAGGGAAAATGAAGCGTTCAGCATTTGGGCTTGAAGTTTGAGATGACTGAGAAGGCTAGAAGAACCAAGAGTTCAGAGCAGATAATGAGTGGACTGGAAACAGGAAAATGGTAGATTGATGTGTTACAGAAGTTTGTAGTCATTATACTATCTGAGAGAATAAGGAAATAGCGTAATAAAAGAGAGCTATTTTCTCTTGGGAGATTTTTTAAATGGGACATAAAGAGAACAGCATGTCAATATTATAGAAGAGGAGATCTATCTTGTGAATATGTGGCAAGCGCATAGCGTTTCTGAAAGCTCTCGGATGGGTTGTTGCCTTTGGCTGCTAAGTTCACCAATACACCATATTCCACCTCCATTATAAAGGTCAGCTTAATACTTTGGAGTACAGATTATCCTAGTAAGATAAATTATTTTCTGTTTTCACATATATAGAGCATGTATGTTTAGGAGTTGTAAAATTAGACTTCCGTTTAAAACTTGTATATTCAAATGAGTAGTCCAACTTGAAGGCTCATTTTGCTCAAGGTAGCCTAGAATTATTGCCATCAAATGAATTCTAGAATACTAATTAACAGTTTCATATAAGTGTACATGTTCCTTTTTTTAGAGAAGCTTTATATTAATATAGCTTCCTTTGGCTAGATGTATTTCAGCTGGTTTCAGTGAAACTGCCAAAGTCATCAAGCCAGGAAATAGAAGCTAAGGAGCTCTCCTTTGTTTTGGATTATATAAACCAGTCACCCAAGTGCATTGCCTTTGGAAATGAGGTAAAATTTGTTTTGGATTTCTATTTTGTACATAATATCTCTTGGCAGCAGTGTTTCCTCTGAGCATTTTATGTTATAGTCAATGAATATTGCCTTGAGTTATAGTATTTTTGTTAAGAGCTAAGAAGTTTGTTCCATTACTTCAGCTTGTGTTTGTGGTGTAGATTTTTAGGATTCTTAGTTTTTTGTATATACTTATTGTTCTTGTAAACCTTCTCATTGTTCAAAAAAATACCAATGCTTCAGCACTGGAACTCTTTCTTAGCCTGCTCCACGTAAAAGCCACTCAAATCCTTTCATTTTAGACTATATGTCTTTGGAAAATATGACCTTCCTGTCCAAAATCGGTGTGCCATTATAGAAAATTGAGAAGTTAAAAGTGAATTGAAGAAATTAAACCTTACTGGTGATATTTGAAGAATCTCTTTCTGGACTTCTTCCTAAACATATATAAAATAACTTTTCCCAAACTGAATTAGGATTTGAAGGCTTTTTACCTTTGTTTTCATTTAATATTGCAACATGAGTGTATATTTAAATATTGATCAGAAATAATAACTGTGATGTTTCTACCTTGATTTAGCCTTTCCTTATTAATAATCACTGTTATTTTCAAGTCAAGCACCACCGAAAGTCCCTAGATAACACATTGTGGTGGCATGTTTTTATAGTCTAAGTTGGTAGCATTCTTTTGGCTTTGATCTAAAAAAGGTTGATTTCTTATAGTAGAGAAAACACTTTAATAGTAAAGATTGACAGTACTGAACATTATTAGCAAGATACGGAGCAAAGGTAAACATCTGTCCTTTCCATGCGCTAGCAGTTCCACTCCTAGGTAGAGAAATGAGGACATGACCATAAAATGACAATGTACCAGAATAATTAGTATTCATAGCTGCTTCATAATAGAAACTAATGATACAGATAAGAGCATGAGTGAATCTCAGAAAGGTGAGGATGAGCTAGAGTTCAGACACAGAACTGTACAGTGCCAGAATTCTCTATGATGTTCTAGAACAGAGAAGTGATAGAAATCAGTGGTTGCTGGCAGGGGTAGGGACATTGGGAATGACTAGAAAAAGAGACAAGGAAACACTTATGAGGTGAAGAAAATGTTCTAAATCCTGTGGTAGTGATTATATACATGAATATAAATGTCAAACGTTGCATTGTTTTGTATGTAAATTATGCCTTAAAGGAAAAAATTCAAATATAGGACCTAAGTTCTTTTAATTTTAAAAAGGATTATTCTTTCCATAGCTAACTATACCATTTTATATTAATGTGCTCAGTGTGGGGGGAAAAATTGTTACTATGTTAACTTTTGTGATGAGAACCATTTCTCAGAAAGTGTTGCCTATCTTTGTGAATGTCATCTCTTTAAAATACTAGGGAGAATATGTTGCTGCAGTACGGGACTTTTACTTGTCTGTCTACTTTTTCAAAAAGAAAACAACATCGAGGTAAGAATTTCTTTTTGATCGCCTTATTTACTTGAGTTTGTTGTAATTTTATTTCAACTTCATATCTATGATTCAGAGCTGCATCTAGTTTCGTGTTGCAAGTGATTATTAAACTGCTACATATAGAGGTAGTTTTTAACCCACAGTAGATAGGGTTGAAGGAATCATTAGTCACAAAAACCTAGGGAGCTTTGTCCAACCAAAACCCCTTGTCCACTTAGATTCTCGTGTGCATGTATGAGGTCAAAATTGGATCTAGTTTGAAAAGGCTAGCCCAGGTGGTCCTTATTGCCTTTTGGGGGCGGGGCGGAGGGAGCTATAGGTGTGATTGTAGGCTTCGGAATACCTGGATTTGAAATGAGTCAAATTTAGTCTCTTTGAATCTCAGTGTAACTCAAATTAACATATATTTAAAGTGGGGATAATATTTACCTAATAAAATTGTAAGGATGAATGAAATAATATATTTAGGGAGACTCATGCCAAGCACAAGTAGTGACTCTTCAAGTGACACTGTCCCCTCTTCCCTTTTACCCTGTCAAGATTAACGTGTTTCTCTTTGCAGTGTAATAAGGATCCTGATATCTTTGGACACATTAGCCAGTTGTCTCAGATATAATTTATTAGGTTTATTCGTACCTAACATTAAAATTTAGCTTCAGTTGACAAGAAATTTGAACGAGCTTGGCTCAAGCAAAAGCCACTGGAAGGACTGTCTTTCTTGGCTTTACTTTGATGTCAGTGGCCTCTGTAGACAAGTTATCATGGTAGAATGTTGGTCACATGGAGTTTATATTGTATATTAATAAGTGCAAAAAACACTCTTGTTTCTTAGCCACAATTTCTTTTTTTTTTTTTTTAGTCATGCATTTATAGTCAGTGAATTTTCAGAGCTCTCCAGTTTGGTTGATAAGGGTGTGAACTCCCTTTTACTTTTTATCACCACTTATCAAGAGACTTTAATAAGGGACACTTTTTTTCTTCTAGGTTTACTTTGTCATCATCAAAAAATAAGAAACATGCTAAGAACAATTTTACATGTGTAGCATGTCACCCAAAGGAAGATTGCATAGCAACTGGTCACAAGGATGGCAAAATTCGTCTTTGGTCAGTTCACTTATGAGGAGCATGGTGATCCTTTATATGTTATTTGCATTAGTCCTGCAGAACAGAGCTATCTTTGGGTTCAGGATGAAGAATAGTACTGGTAATAGAGATGAGTCTTTGCTGACATCCTCTATTTCTTGTATGTCTGTGCTCTTCATTGCATAGGCTAATTATTTTTGAATTTCTAACCTTGGGGTTGAGGGAGGAGTTAAAATTTCCATTTTGCCTAAAATTGTTTTATTTTTTTATTTATTTTTTTTAAAGATTTTATTTATTTATTTGTCAGAGAGTGCAGGAGCGAGCACAGGCAGACAGAGTGGCAGGCAGAGGTTGAGGGAGAAGCAGGCTCACTGCTAAGCAAGGAGCCCAGCGTGGGATTCGATCCCAGGACGCTGGGATCATGACCTGAGCCGAAGGCAGCTGCTTAACCAACTGAGCCACCCAGGCGTCCCCTAAAATTGTTTTATTGAGGAGAACTTTATCATTACTTTTGCCATTACTTTCCTAACTTAATGCCTTTGGTCAAATTAACAATTTTGGTTTTCTCCAATAGGAGGAATTTTGATGATGATAAGAAATACACATACACATGTTTACATTGGCACCATGATATGGTTATGGATTTGGCTTTTTCAGTGACAGGTAAGTGAAGTTTAATAATTAAAATGAACTTTTGAAGTACATGGATTAGTATTCACTGCATTTATGCTTTGAAAGATTTAGAATTGCATGGACCAAAGGAATTGTAGACACTTGTATATAACCCCTGTGGTTTGAGCTTTCTTCAGCACAGTACCGTATATTATAGGTCAATGATAAAATCCTTGTTAACATAAAGAACCTATTTAAATTACATTAGTTTTTTAAGATGTAATTATAGTTAGTACATGGCTAAGTGCTTGTTGTCCATAAGAGTAGCTGTAGTTTATCCGGTACAATGATTATGCTATGCTTTATGTCCACTACCTCATTTAGTTTGAAGCTATGAAATAGATGTCGTTTTGCAGGTGACATGAGATTTGTAGTTGAGAACTAACTTGTCTAAGGTTGCACAGTTGTTAAGTGGGATTTGGACCTAAGTCTAATTCAAAAATGTGTTTTTAACTGTTAGATTGCCTCATTTGCATTTATAATTTTAATTTCAGAACTTGTGTTTCGTTTAAGCTGCATGAGAGTGTGCTTGAGATTCTGTCTCCCTCTGTCCCTCCACCCACTCGTTTGTATGTGCTCTCAGATAATAAAATCTTTAAATATGTACACATATATATATTGTATGTGGTATATCTAGTACAAGGTTGTCAGTGAAATGTCAGCATTAATCCTGAATCAGTGGAAGAGAATGGAAGAGGAAAATTAGTTGTCTTTGTAATTGAGCTACAAATTACAGTTCCTTTGCAAATATGAACAGTATAAAGTGGGCTCTGCTTTGCTTCCATTCACACTGTGTGAACACTGAATTAATTAGTTCTTTCCAATCCTTAATCCCTTCTTGTCTCATGTCAGTGTATTAGGACCTCCAGTTATCGCTGAGTTACTGAGAATTTTTATCATGGGTTCTTTCGCTTTTTCTACATTTATTAAGATACTCGTGATTATTCCCTTTGTCATGTAAATGGAATTAATTACACTTATTTTTCAAGTGTTAGGATAACCTCACATTTTTACAATAAACTCAATAAGCTCTGCAATATGTTATCCTCTTAATATATTCTTGGATTCAGCTTGCTAATACTTTGGGAATTTTCATCGATCATGAAATTGGCTTAGAACTTTCTTATAATTTATTGGGTTGTAAAGGATTATGCTGTTCTTTTAAACAGGTTGGGAAGTGTTCTTTGTTTTTTGATTTGTTTGTGTTTTTTGTTGCTTGGAAGAGTATAAAATTTCTTAAGTGTTTGGAAAAATTTGTCATTGAAGCCATCTGGTCCCACAGGATGTTTGTTTCATTTAGTTTTTCTGTTATTGGCAGAAGAGTTGTTCAGAACAAACTAGTTAGATACTGTTGGAAAGGAAAATTCCAGAATCAATGATTGCTAAGTATGTTGACTCTTAATCTCAGAAAACAAACTGAGGGTTGCTGGAGGGTAGGGTTGGGGGGGATGTGGTGGCTGGGTGATGGACACTGGGGAGGGAATGTGTTGTGGTAAGTGCTGTGAGTAGTGTGAAACTGATGAGTTACAGATCTGTATCCCTGTGTACAGGCCTGTATCATTTGTATGTAACAAATAATACATTATTTGTTAAAAAAAAAGTTTTCAAGTTTATTAAAAGGAAGATACTTGTTTGCATATTTTTAAAAATAGTTTATATCTCTAACATGGTAGGAAAAATTGAAGTGTTAATTTAATATTTTTCTACTTTTTTCCCCAAAATACTGTCCTTTTCATTTCTGTGGATGGATGAGAAGGCACCAGTCTGCTGAGTGGTGGTCGTGAATCTGTCCTTGTCGAGTGGCGTGATGCGACAGAGAAAAATAAGGAGTTCCTCCCCCGTTTGGGAGCTACTATTGAACATATCTCCGTCTCGCCAGCAGGGGATTTGTTCTGTACTTCTCATTCGGATAACAGTAAGTCTGACTTTGTTGTGAGGAGACAGAATTGTACAACTGGGGAACGGAAAATAAGAGACCTAAAACTAAGAGGAGAGTAAGATTTAATAAGCATTTTTTTTTTCCATTCTTCCTCTTTTCTCCATTTCCTTTTTTTGACTCTGGATGCCACCAAAATCCACATTTTCAGGATTGTTTTTATAAAAATGTAGGGCTAAGTGTATTTGGGTCTTGTTGTACCATCTCCATTACAAAACCTTTACATGTGGGATGTGGGGATAATGGAGGGTTTTTGAAGTGGGCTTTTGTGCCTTCACAAATGCAATATTTTCAAAAGAACACTGGATGTACCACACTCTCAGCTTGGGGATCCTGTGGGTTCTGACAAGACTAGAGGCAGTCTTGTATATCTCCAGACCTGCTCCTTCTTTTATTTTTCAGCCTAAATGTAGATCTCAGAGCCCACTGCGTCCTTTCCCTTCAAAAAAAAAAAAATATAACTGGGGGCGCCTGGGTGGCTCAGTCATTAAGCTTCTGCCTTCAGCTCAGGTCATGATCTCAGGGTGCTGGGATCAAGCCCCATGTCGGGCTCCCTGCTCAGCAGGAAGCCTGCACCTTCCTCTTCCACTCCCCCTGCTTTTGTTCCCTCTCTCGCTGTGTCTCTCTCTGTCAAGTAAATTAAATACCTTTTTAAAAAAATAACTGAGCAATCCGTTAGTGCAATTACTCATTTCAAAGTTAACTATCTCTTTTTGGGTTTGTAAGTTTCTGAATTAACACTTAAAATATATTCGTAGGCACAACTGAATAACCTTAAAATTTCCAATAACAAAAACAAAAGCCCCTCCTTCCCAGCCCTAGTTTTTTAGCTAAATCCCAAAATATACTCCTGATTTCTTTTTTTATCCCTGATTTTCTAATACTGAATAAACTGAATTTACTAAGCTGTTTTGTATTCTGATGTATTTTAGAATGGTATAAATTCAACTGATTTTTTTTTTTTACCTTGAAGCTCTGACCGATTTATAGGTTTTTTTGTGTGTTTTTTTTACCCACAGAGATAATAATAATTCACCGAAACCTTGAGGCATCTGCAGTAATTCAAGGCCTAGTGAAAGGTATTATAAAACCCAGTGGATTTGTAATCATGCACAATTTAAAAGTGAATATCTGTATGATCTTAACTATTGTTTGTCACTTCTTTTGCAGACAGCAATATCTTTACCGGTTTGATGATTGATCCCAGAACTAAAGCTTTGGTTTTGAATGGAAAACCTGGCCATTTGCAGTTTTATTCTCTGCAGCATGATAAGCAGTTATACAATGTAAGATTGCCCTCCATTAACTAGCCTTAAAACTAATGGAGGTTCCCAACAGCACCACTAGAGTTAAGTAACTTACTTAGTAGCTTCTAACGGACTGAGCCACCCAGGTGCCCCACTTAGGAGCTTCTAAACAAGATCCTGTGCCTTTGTTTGCTTGAACATTATCAATACTGTCTGTGGTTACTTAGTTGTTGACAACAGAATTCCAATGAGCCCACAGTTGCAAATCAAGTCTACATGTAAGTCAGTTGGCACTCCAGTGCTGGCCCTCCGTTTAGTTATGTTTTAGCTCTCACATATCTGTGCCTTGGAATTACAAGAGTAGGGAAATAAGAAAATAAGGATTGTGAATACAAATATGTTTCTGCTTTGTGGTAAAGTGTTGTCATATGTACATACCAATGATAAAATTTTCAGTATAAAGAGGGATGCTGCATATTAATCCAGACTTGCTACTTCTTTATGCCCCATAGTACCCTTTATTTCTGTCATAGCTGCTCTCCACTTGATCTCTCTCTTTCCCTTGCTTTTAAACCCCTGAAGAAAGGAAACTTAGTTCTTAGTACATTTCCAGTACACAACCTGGAAATAATACTTATTCAAAATATGTTTAGTAAATAGACAAGGGAATGGGATAAAAGAAACAAATAAAATAGTCTATTTAAAACATTGCTATCTTTACCCCGTAAAAATTGTAGATTTTATTTTTGCTCTAGTTTTTAGTGATGGGGAATTTAACCGTGAGATTTTATGTCAAGCTCTTTGTTCATAGAAACAAGGGAGAAAAACATTACTGTCAATTTAAGGTTCTATTGTATCATGTACACAGGTCAGCCATCACTAAAAGGCCATTAAAGAATAATGCCACTGAACTGGTGCATATAATGTGCTTTTTTAGTAGAAGTTTTGATATCCATTGCTAATAGTTCGATTTTTTTTCCTTTATCTGAGAACCTATTACTGCAGATTGTAGAAATTATCTTTGTAGTTACCATTCCCTTGAAAATTTAACATTTATATGTTTACATTAATTAACTTTTTGGATTTTTTTAACCCATCAGTTAGATATAATACAGCAAGAATATATCAATGATTATGGTCTGATCCAAATCGAGCTAACAAAGGCTGCGTTTGGCTGCTCTGGTAACTGGCTTGCGACAGTGGAACAACGTCAAGAAAAGGAAACAGAGCTTGAATTGCAAATGAAACTGTGGATGTATGATAAGAAAACACAAGGGTAATACTACCTCTATGACTAATGAATTTCAGAGTAGAAAATATGTGACTTTGTATTTTATGGTTTCATTTGCCAGTCTTTAAAATGTTTCATATTGATAAATTCAGATTTAGAGGAATGAGGGAGGTGTTACTGTACTAATAAATAGCCTTTCTGCTTTCTGCTCTAAGTAAGCATTGGTGTACCCCAAGTTGTAATAGCATCTCCATGTGTAAATGAGGAAACATGGGAAAGTGACCCCATCCCCATCCCCAAGGACATCAGACATAATAGCAGGCAAAGCCAGAGTTAGAATCCAGATTTCTTAGTTCCTTTGCTCTGTTCACATTATATTACCTTTGGGAAAATGCACTGGTAGGCAGCAGAGGTATGTTGTAGTGTAACATGTGTATTTGATTAGATAGGGAGCTTACTAGTTTCTCAGACCGTGATTATAGTAGCCATTTATCAAGTCCCTGCAGCGTGTCTAGAACTAGGCTTCATGCTTTTAGACCTATTGTCCTATGAGTCTTCACAGAAACACTGTAAGATAAACTTCTTTTCCACATTTTACAGATTGAGGAAACAGACCCAGAGGGATTAATAGGTGATCGCTAGTCACTTTTCTTATAGTATGGACTTTAAAAAAAAAAAAATCACAGCAGAGTCTTGCCCCGATGTTCTTTTAAGAACACCATGCTAGGTTATCATGCATTCATAGCAGCACCTTGTCAAGCTGGAAACAAGCTGTGAGAGGTAGTTTGGATGACTAAATATTAAGTGCTAACCAGGATGGTTTCAAGAGGTAGTTTGCTGTATTTTCTTGCCACAAATAGGGGCTTTGGGGCTTATTTGTGAAAGTAGATAGCCATCTGAGTTCTGTACAGTTTTCTTACAGAGTTTAGTATGATAGGCTTCCATGTATCATTCTGTGATGACTCCTGTTTTACATAGGTTGACAGTATACATAATAATCTCTGTATTGCATAAATTAACACAAAGAGATAATGTGTTAGACCTCTTTGTATCCTGTGGCCATTAGGGATAGAGCACCCAGTTGTTTGTCATTCTAGATGATAATGTATCTTGCCCTAAAGATGCAATTGTAAAATGTACAGTAAAAAATTCTTGTATGACAATATATCATTTTGTTCAGAGGTAAAAATAAATTGATGATTTCCTCTTTCTCAGGTTTGTTCTTAATACGAAGGTTAACATGCCACATGAAGACCACATCACAGCTCTCTGTTTCTGTACTGCAGAAAAATTTGAAAACCCCACCTTGGTTACAGCTAGTAAAGATGGTCACTTCAAAGTGTGGATATTAACAGATAATTCTGATATATACAGTAAGTTAAATATGGTATGTCTAAAAAGTGTTTAATTTTAAGAATTAATCTCTTTAATAATGGTCTCCATTCCGGAAGGACATTTTCTACCTTTTTTAACTTCTGTGGGTTATTGCCTAATTTTAAAAGATTTAAGAGATTACATTTTACATGCCTTTTCCCCGAAATCTGTACATTTTCATGACTTTGTTGATCAATCATGTGCTAATTATTTCGGTGAGGGTACTGTGTTTAAAAAAAAGGCAGGGACAGTTCTTTCACTGTTGCTTCACTGTTCCACTAGAGGGAGGTCAAGATTTCCAGGAAGGGGCATATATTTTAAACCAGTCAGTGCTTTGGAGCATTTCTAACCCAAGTTTCAAGGAACAGGGTTTTTTGTCGCTTCTGTTACCCATACTGCTTATAACTACCCTAAAGTGTTACCTAGCATTTATACCATTTCTGAACTATATGATCTATGTTTCCACAGAAAAAGCTGTTGGCTGGACCTGTGACTTTGTGGGTAGTTACCACAAATACCAAGCGACTAACTGTTGTTTCTCTGAAGATGGCTCTCTGCTAGCAGTTAGTTTCGAGGAAATAGTTACAATATGGGATTCAGAGACATGGGAGCTTAAATGTACATTTTGTCAGCGAGCTGGGAATATAAGGTAAATAATTTGGGAAGTGTGTCATACTAGTTTGTTTTTTTGTTTTGTTTTTTTTTTTTATTTAAATGAGTCTTTCCACATATACTTTAGTAGTGGTTTGTGCTTCTGCTAACAGTAGCCTGTGGGTCAGTGGGGGTTAGGAGCAAACCAAAATGGTAGGAAGCTACAAATTTGGGGTATATGAACCATTTGCTGTGGCTTACCCATTTCTGAAATGAGAGTTAACATTTAACCCTTGACCTATAGATTTCTTTTTTCTTCATAATCAATGCTTTTCATGGTTGTGCTTCTAAAAATAGACGCTAACAAGGGTCAGTGGATACAGATAATGCTTTTCTTCTGTTTTCCTATAAAAACCAATGTTATGCTCAAACCTTGTATTCAAAAAGGGCGAAGAAAAAAACAGCAACATCTGGCACTTCAGGCAACTGGCATTTGAGGACAGAATGGCAGAAGGCTAAAAAGAGGGGCGCCTGGGTTGCTCAGTGGGTTAGGCCTCTGCCTTCAGCTCAGGTCCTGGGATAGAGCCCCACATAGGGCTCTCCGCTCAGCAGGGAGCCTGTTCCCTGCCCCCGCCCACGCCCCCGCCTGCCTCTCTGCCTACTTGTGATCTCTGTCCATCAAATAAATAAATATTTTTTTTTTAAAAGGCTAACAAGATAGTTTTTAATTCCCAATATACCTGATTCTGAAATTGCTTTATAAAAATTCTTCCGAATTTATATTGCAAATTTTCTTCTAAGTTAAGTGAACATAAAAAAGTGTTTTGTTAAATGACTACATTTCACATACATGTTTATAGTATGTATGAATAAATTATACTGTATAGCATATTAGAGAAAAGAATTGGTCATCAAACTTGTTTTTGTAAAGAAAATAGCTTAAACCTTTTGCTCTTCTTAGTCCCATTTTTCTGCAGGATAATTGTGAGCAAAAATGTGTCTTTCTAAAAATCTGCATTGCGTAAAACTATCCTGGAAGTGTGCAGTCTGAAACTCAGCATACTGGAACTGATGGTTAACTTCGTGTGGTTTTTTAATATAGGCACCTTTGCTTTGGGAGATTGACTTGTTCAAAGTATCTTCTTGGAGCTACTGAAAATGGCATTCTTTGCTGTTGGAATCTGCTCAGTTGTGCACGTAAGATACTTATTTTACTATAAAGTGACTTGGTGGAACATCTGATAAGCGGCCAGTAAGCTCTGGCATTTTAGGACTTCTGAATCATATCTTCATGTCTATATCCATAGAGTACATATAATTTTTCACATGTCACATTATACCAGCAGACTTTGTGGAGTGCTGAGACTGCGAGACATGCACATTATTTGTAATCTGCCTACTTGGCCATAAATCGACTTCCATTATCCTTGCCTTTCTCGACCGTGTATAACTTCCTGTTGCCCTCCGTGTTCCTTAATCTCGTAAACAACCCGAGGAATATTTCTGCTGATCTGTAACCTGTACTAACATGCAGAATCCATGGCCGCTTTAACTTTGAAAGTCTCCTTTCACAAGCCTCATAACAAACGGGGACTTCGTTTTTACTCATTTTACTTATTGGTATTTTATGCATTTGAGTATGTTTGGAAGGCATGGTGGTTGCTTAGGAATGACTGTGTGTGATACTCCATGTATTCTGTACGGTGGTTCTGGTTAACATTTTGCCCATGGTCAGCAGCTGCGGAAAAGTACCAGAAAGTAGTTTCACTGAAATAATAACCATTTCATAGTACTTGGGTTTTCTGCTTCTTGCCCTTCGCTTTAGTGCACCTTCCACAGACATTTTCATCTTGTCTCCATGTGTTAAAGGAAGTGTAACACCCCTCTTCCTGAGAATAATAGAATTGATTGTCCCAGTAAAAATTGAGTACCTACTTTAAATAACAAGCTTAATAGAAAAGCTTTTGGTGAATCTTTCTCTAGAAGTGAATTGCTCTTTTCTCCCCAGTGGAATGGAGTGCAAAGTTAACCATTAGAGTTATGGAACCCGATCCTCATTCAGAGAATATTGCTGCAATCTCTCAGTCTTCAGTGGGTTCAGACTGTAAGTACAGACCATAGTTTGATAGTAAGAGGAGATCTATTAGCTAAGTTTTCTTTTTAATATCTTTAATAGAATGTGAGTCAAGCTGCCCTTAAATCAGGTGTTTATTTTAGGCCATTCTACCTGAAGTACTGTCCTCTCTTGAGTTCCTCTCCGACATCTTGTTCTGTACGTATTCATACCTGACTCCTAGGAGATTTCCAGTACATCCCTCATTTTTCACCATGCCAGTGCCACTCGACATTCAGAACATCCCAAGAGAGACTTTTCCCCTCTGAAGCATTTTAAGAAGCTTTAATCATTCTTCGTCTGTGTTCTTGAAGCACTGTCTACAGACCCTGTTCCAGTACGTAAGACAACATACCGCAATAATATTTTGGCATCTGTTGCGGGAGGCCGTCCCGGTCTCTGGGGCAGGGATTCCTCTTCCTCCTTTTCATCTTCATAGCCCTCCTTCCTAACCTGCTTGGCACATAGCAGTCATCCAGTAGATAATTGTTGAATCAAAGCCTAAAATAATCATGACTTGAACGTTTTACTCAATGGGGTTAGTCCCAGATTAGTGTGGTCTGCCATCCTGAGGCTGGAACTAACCTTCGCAGGCGAAATATTATGGTCCGTTTGTTTTTTCCCCTCTAGTGTTTGTATTTAAACCTACTGAGCCAAGACCATTGTATATTCAAAAGAATATCTCCAGAGAGGAAGTCCAGTGGGGAGTGTTTGTTCCACGAGATGTGCCTGAGTCATTCACCTCAGAAGCTTACCAGTGGCTGAACAGATCCCAGTTTTACTTCCTAACAAAGTCACAGGTGACCATCCCACCTCAAAAAGGCCACCACTTTGTATATGTAATTTTCAGTTGCTTAGTATTCGAAAGTACTAGCCCGTAACAGCTGGACCAGTGCTATTAAAGAATTACTTCCCAAAGAAAGTAAATCTAATATGCTCGGTAGAACAGCATTACAACTGCTAAGTGTATTAACACAACTTTACCCCACACCTTTGAGGCTCTCCGGGTATTGTTTGCATTATCTCTATAACACCAAAAAAAAATAAAAATAGCTAAAATACCTTAAATCGTACTTATTAGTGTGGTGGATAGATTTTTTTTTTTTTTTTTAGTTTTAGTATTTGCTTTGCCATAATAAAAACTGGCTTCAGTTTGATCCAAGAGTTGAATCTGTTTCATTGCCAATTCTTAAATAACTTTTCTCAGAACAATCTTGTCTGTCACAGCAGTTACTAAATATGTTTTAAATCTTCTATTACTTTCCTTCGGGCTTATATATATGTAAAGAGGAAAAATTGACCTCATTTTTATTTAGATTTTGCATCATTAACCTCTCTTTTCAGAGTTTACTGACATTCAGTACAAAGTCTCCAGAAGAGAAACTCACAGCAACAAGCAAACAGGTATGTTTCGGCCGCTCGGGGTGCAGACTGCATTGCCTCCCTACAGAGATAACCTTATCTGCTTGAGTTCAGCTATGAGGAAAATGTTCCACTTGCCCGAACATGGAATTAAACATAAACATAAAAGCTACTTGCCTCTTTGGGGTTTTTTTGCTCTTCTAAAATACAGTTTTAATTTGTGATTTGTAATGTTAATTTGTAATATCAAAAATATATGCTTGTGATTTAAAGAGTCAAGTAGTTACACAAGACTTTCAGGAAAACTTCCCAACACCACTGTGCCATTACCCACAAAAATAATCACTTTCAACTCTTTCAGCTAGTTTTTATTTGCCTTCCTCTCTAAGAAACATGTTTCTATTGCTAATTCTGGATTTTTCAGATTCAGTTATTGTCTGTTTACTGATCTATTCAAGTTGCTACTCTTTTTCACACCACCACTTCCCCCATGCATATAACACAAACCCCTTTCCTGTTCACCAGTTTTCTCAGTACAGATAAATCAGGTCAGTATTCGTTAGAACGCGGTAAACACAATCCATAGCTGAGTCATGGAGCAACCAGACAGATTGTTTTCCTTTTATTTGCAACTCTGTTTTCTCTGGAATTAAGGATTGCCATCTTCTTTGCATAGTTCTGCATTTACTTCTCATCTAATTCACCCCCAAACTCAAGTTGTATAAATCTTCTCTCAGTATTTCAGATACGTGAGGTACTCTTTCAAGTCTTGAAGGAATATCTCCAAGAGCCTCTGTCCTGCTTCAGTCTGGACTGACTACTCTATGAATACCTACTGCACAGTAGTCATGGGATCTACCTTTGCCATCATTTGGGGATTCATTTCACCTCTAGCTTTCCCCTTGCTTCAGTGAAGCACATTCTGTTAGTGTATGGGGGGCAAATTTAAGACCTCGTGTGTTTGGAAATGCTTCTCTTCTCTCCCACTTGACTGATTGTTTGAGTTGCAAAGGTATAGGTTGAAAATCATTTTCTCTTAGAACTTTGAAGGTATTGTCCTATTTTATAGCTTTGGGTGTTACTGGAAGTCTAATACCATTCCAAGTCGTATTCCTTTATCTGTAAACTAGCTTTATTTTCCTCTGAAAACTCAGTTGAATCTGTTCAACAATTTTTTGTTGAACTTCAGTAGGCTAGGGTCAGTTCTAGACACTTGGAATACAAAACAGTCAATTCTCTAAACTTACAGTGTTTACAGTCTAGCAGGAAGATACAGCAAGTGTTAAATAAGTGAAATACGTAGTACTTTACAAGTCGTAAGAATTATGGGTGGAGGAATAGAGGAAAAGGGTGTGGGGTGCAGCTTGCCATTTTATGTAGGCCAGGCAAAGTATGCTTTTCATCATAGAAATGACTAAGAAAATTACTTCTTCGCCTTCATTTTCTCTGTTCTTTTTCTGTAACTCTTGTTTGTACTGGACCATCTCCTGTCTTCTGTTTTCTGGGAAATTGTTTCACCAATCTGCTTTTTTCTGGCTTGCATGGTCCCATTTCCATCATTTGTTTTCCATCTATTTTGGTCTCTTTCATAGGTTTTTGTCAGAGTCTGATGATTCTTGGCTGTCTTTTATTTAAAAGTGATCAGAAGAGCCATTTGGAAGGTGTCTGCTGAGATGGAGTCTGCTGGCCTCTGCCACCTGGCTATTTTTGACAAAGTCTCCAAAGTCATTATTTTTAGGTTTTTTGTCTTAGGCTGGTTAGATTTACCCGATAAAATTCTTCTGAATTCTTGCCTGGAGGATAGCAGCCTGGAAGCACCCTCTGAGGTATAGCTGCCTTCAGCTGTGAAGACACTGCCACCAGCCCCACCAGGCAGTTCAGTTTAAAGACATACTTTTGTTCCACCACTCCAAGGAATGTACTTCCAGCCCTCTCTCGGGGCTCAGAAGGAAATCCAGGAATCTGCATGCTCTCTAAATGGACTTTCAACCAGGATACCCAGTTATTGTTAGCCTTTTTCTGAGGTACTGTTGGGATTGTACCAATTCCTGAGCATTGGCAGGATTCAGCCATATAAATTTGGGTGTCTCTTTGCTTTCCCCCCATCCAGCTTAGACTTCTTTCTTAGATCTACTAAGTTACCTACTACCCTTGAACTTGCTTTCCAAAACCTTCCAACATCTTACTTACCCATTTTCTTCCTCGCTGTGGGTTTATGTCCTTTTGAAAACCCATTTGCTGTAATTTGTCACTGGGGGAGAAGCAGTAGTGTGTATTTTGTTCTGTCATCTAAATGTCCACTGTTAGCTTTTCTCTAATAAGTGGGCTGCTAGGCCTTAGTTGCTTTACTTGTAAAGAGAATCATATTAGATAATTTTTAAAGTTCCTTTCACCCCTGACATTTTATGACTGCCAGTACTTTTTATTGAATCAAAGGCAGTTCCTCCTTTTTATTGAAGCAACTTCTTTTTGTCTTAAATCCTTACAGCTGCTAGCAGAAGAAAGTCTTCCAACAACACCATTTTATTTCATATTGGGAAAACACAGGCAGCAGCAGGATAAAAAAATAAATGAGGCTTTGGAGAGTGAATTAGTACAACTACCCTTAACAGAAAACATACCTGCAATTAGTGAGGTAAGTAATTTATAACATGAAACAGATTAGATATATTAAAGCACCTTAAGTTAGAGTTTATATAATTTATAACATAACTTTTTTTCCTTTTTTAAGATATATTTGAAAGAGAGAGTGTGTGTATGTGAGCAAGGGGAGGGGCAGAGAAAAAATCTTCAGCAGCCAGACACGGGGTCCCATCTCACTGCCCTGAGATTAGGACCTGAGCCAAAATCAAGTCAGATGCTTAAGACTGAGCCACCCAAGCACACCTGTAACAGATAACTTTTGAATAATTACTTGGTTTGGGTGTTAGAACTGCACAGTATACAAATAACATAAATTTATGGTTCCAGATTACTGGAAATAAACCCTGTTGGATTCAGCTGGTGGCATTAAGTCTTTTTAAATGAAGCCCTATTTTTTTGTTTGTTTGTTTTCCTCTAGCTTCTTCATACTCCAGCCCATGTACTGCCATCTGCTTCTTTCCTGTGCTCCAAGTTTGTAAATTCATTGCTGCTGTCTAAGGAGACAAAGAGGTAAAGCCGTTTTTAAAATGTTTGTTGACCTTTCTTAGAATATTCTTTCACTGTGACTCTTCAACAATGTGTGGGGTAGAGGCACTGACCCCCTGCATAGTAAATCCACAAATAACTTTTGGCTCCCATAAAACTTAACTGCTAATGCCTGATGGTGCCTGAAAGTCTTAACATAAACACTCAATTCACACACATTTTGGTTTTGGGGGGGGGGGGGGGGGTGGGGGTTTTTTTGTTTTTTTTTTTTTTTTTTTTTTTTTATTTATTTATTTTTGAGAGAGAGAGAAAGAAAGCACGAGCTCAGGCAGACAGAGTGACAGAGGCAGAGGGAGAAGCAGGCTCCCCGCCAAGCAAGGAGCCCAGTGTGGGACTCGATCCCAGGACGCTGGGATCATGACCTGAGCTGAAGGCAGCTGCTTAACCAACTGAGCCACCCAGGCATCCCCCACACACATTTTATATGTTATGTATATTATATACTGTATTCTTACAATAAAACTAGACAAATTAATCATACAGAAGAGAAAATATATTTACAATATCGTATCCCAAAAAAATCCATGTATAAGTGAACAGTACAGTCCAAATCCATGTTGTTATTAAAAGGTTAACTGTATTTCTCTTTATTTTAGCCTTAATGTGCAGTTAAAGGATATAGGACTATTAAGTCAAGTGAATAAAATACATTGAGAATTAGTAGATTTCATGTGTGTATAGTTTAAGGATTTGTTATATAACTAAAAATTATACTTTGTAAACTCACCTATTCTTCTATAATCCATTTTTGACATGCACTCAATAACAAGATTTTTAATTTACTTTTTCTGTATGGTTATAATTCTATATAGGTGTCTTAAATTAGAAAGTTATCTAGAAAAATTTTTTAATAGTAATTGTTTATATTTGATTTTGTTATTATGAAAGTGATGAAGAAATCCTTGAAGATGTAGATATGGAAGAAGAAAAAGAAAGTGGTGATGATTCAGATGAAGAACATGATTTTACTGAAAAGACCCAGGATACAAATGACACAGATTTGGGAGAAGACATTATACATCAATTGTCAAAATCTGAAGAAAAAGAACTAAGAAAATTCAGGAAAGTAGACTACAGCTGGATAACTGTTCTTTGAACCTGGGAAATGGAAGGTTCTTGTACTTTGTATTTCTTTTATTATATATTGATACTCCAAAACATCTACCTTGATGTTATTTCTCTCCTTAAAATATTAAATACAAACAGGCTTTATTTCTTAAGTAATTGGTAATACAAAGCTGTGTTTGCATCATGCTTTAGAGTTGCTGGGTGCATTCATACACACACTATCTCATTTTTATTTTGAGTTACATCAGCCTTAGAAATAGCTAGATATTTTCTTTACAAGTGATTACAGCACTATGTCCCCTTAGCTACAATTTGGAGATATAAAAAGTTTTGAAAATCAGAACTTTTTGTTGATGATATTGTTGTTAAGTTTAGCAGCAAAATTTATTTGGCGGCCAATAGGACCTGAACAGATGTGGTATTTTCTGTAGTCCTGCTTCATACCTCCTTAGTGTGTTTATTTCTCAAAGAGAAATTTAGAGAAATAATTTGATTATGCAATGTTCCACAGACCCCACTGAGGGTATTTAATAATATGAGCTGCCTAAGATCTGAAAAATTCTACATTCAAATCATTTGGCCCCAAGCCTTTCAGATAAGGGCTTATATGAAAGGGCTTACCACAAGTAGAGTGGTCTACTTATAATTTTTAGGAAAGCCTTGGAAGATACAAGAGGAGCTGATATTATTTTGTCAATGTTATGGCTGTGTATACTGAGTCAAAGAACCACTGCTTTTTAACCAAAGTCTCATTGCTGGTAGAAGAGAATCCAATTCTCTGTATTACATTTAAGTACTGAGGTGACTACTTTTTAGCCATTTAGCATTTGGAGTTTTCCTATTCTACTCCTATTAAATTGACAGTAAAAGTTAACAGACCAGTAAAGTACACAACTTTATGGTCCAAGATAGTTCCATAGGAAGACCCTGAACTTACCTCCTCCATAGACACATCACATCTCTATCTGTTTCTGGAGCACTTCCTCCAGAACTGAGGGCTGGCTGACTGCAGTTGAATCCAATAACAAAGGAAAAATAAACTAGAGGGGATCAACAGATTAGAGAATGCAGAATAGATCAGCGAGCTGGAAAACAGACTAATGGAAAACACCCAAGCTGAGCAGCAAAAAAAATAAAATTACAAAATGAGGATAGGGTAAGGAATATGTTGGACAACGTCAAGCGAACAAACATGTATATATAGGGGGCCCCAAATGAAGGCAGAAAACTTATTTGAAGAGAGAATAGCTGAAAATTTCCCTAACCTAAAGAAGACACCCAGTTTCAGGAAGTACAGAGTCCCAAACAAAATAAACCCAAGAAGGTCCATAACCAAGACACATAATGAAAATATCAAAAATTAAAGAACAGAGAATTTTAAAAGCAGCGAGAGAAGCAAATAGTCATCTACAAGGGAAACCTCACAAGACTTATCAGCTGATTTTTCAGCAGAAACTGTAGGTCAGAAGGGAGTGACATGATGTTGGAAGTACCAAAGGGAAAAAACTACAACCAAGGATACTCTATCTAGCAAGTTTATCATTCAAAATTGAAGGAGAAATAAGTTTCCCAGATAAATAAAAGTTAAAGGAACTTCTTTAAGTGAAAAAGAAAAAAAGCATAATCAGGAGTAGGAAAATTATGAATAAAGATAGAAAGTGCTTACACATAAAACATGGAGGGAGTAAAAGGGTTCTTTTAGAATGTGTTCAAACTTAAGTGATTATCAACTTAATATAGACTACTGTATACTTAGAATGTTACATTAAACCTCATGTAACCACAAACTCAAAACCTATAATAGGTACACAAAAAATAAATATAAATATAAATAAATAAAAATAAAAAGCCAAGCATAACATTAAAGAAAATAATCACAAGGAAAGCAAGCAAGAGAAGAAAGTACAGAGAAGTACTAAGAAAACCAGAAAATGACAATGGCAATAAGTACACACTTATTAATAATTACTTCAAATGGTTAAATGCTTCAATCCAAAGAGGAAGAATGGTAGAGGAAAGAAGAGGTAGAACGGGAGGAGTCAAGATGGCGGAGAAGTAGGAGGCTGAGACGACATCAGCCAGCAGGAGATCACCTAGATAGCCTATCAAACCATTCTGAACACCTACGAATCCAACAGGAGATCGAAGAGAAGAAAAACAACAATTCTAGGAACAGAAAATCGACCACTTTCTGAAAGGTAGGACCAGCGGAGAAGTGAATCCACGCGACGGGAAGATAGACCCCAGGGGGAGGGGCCGGCTCCCGGCAAGCGGCGGAGCACAAAATCAGAACTTTTAAAAGTCGGCTCCACGGAGGGACATCACTCCAGAGGCTAAACTGGGATGAAGACCTCACGAGGACAGCGTGGACTCAGGTCCCACGGGGTCACAGAAGGATCGGGGGGTGTCTGAGTGTCGCAGAGCTCACAGGTATTAGAGCGGGGAAGCTGGCTGCGGAGACAGAGCCGAGATTTCCTAGTGGTCTGTGACATGGACCGGTGCTCTGTGGCACTGGCCGGTGCTCTGTGCGAGGGTCCCCCCAAGATCCGGGGAGACTCCAACCCGGGAGAGCTCAGGGATCTACGGGGTCCGGAGACTCCAGGTGGGACTCTGCCAGAGACAGAGACGCTTGGTCACAGGCTGGGTGAGCTCGGAGCTCCCAGAAGCCGGTGACACGGGACTGATGACGCACGATTTTCTCTGAGCGCGGTCTGCGGGCGCGCGCGGTCTGCGGGTGCGCGCAGTGTCGGTGGGCCTGCGGTGTCTGCGGGCGGGCGCGCGCGCGCGCACTCTCCGGCGCAAACGTGGGCTAGGGAGACTGGAGGGATTAAACGCTTTTCTCTGAAGGCGCACTGAAGACTGGGGCCCGTAGCTCTCGGCTCCTCTGAACCGGAGATTGGGAGGCCGCCATTGTCATTCCCGTCCTCCAGAACTCTACAGAAAGCGCCTTCAGGGAACAAAAGCTCCTGAAAGCAAACCTGAGAGGATGACTTAGCCCGGCCCCTGGTAAGGGCGGTGCAACTCCGCCTGGGGCAAAGACACCTGAGAATCACTACAACAGGCTCCTCCCCCAGAAGATCAAAGAAATACAGCCAAGACCAAGTTCACTTAACAAGGAGAACAGCGGATTCTTATCTGGACAAAATGACAAGGCGGAAAAACTCACCACAAAAAAAAGAGCAGGAGACAGGACCGAAGGCTAGGGACCTAATCAATACAGACATTGGTAATATGTCAGATCTGGAATTCAGGATGACGATTCTCAAGGTCCTAGCCGGGCTCGAAAAAGGCATGGAAGATATTAGAGAAACCCTATCAGGAGAAATAAAAACCCTTTCTGGAGAAATAAAAGAAATAAAGTCTAATCAAGTTGAAATAAAAAAAGCTATTAATGAGGTGCAATCAAAAATGGAGGCTCTTACTGCTAGGATAAATGAGGCAGAAGACAGAATTAGTGATATAGAAGACCAAATGGCAGAGAATAAAGAAGCTGACCAAAAGAGAGACAATCAACTACTGGACCACGAGGGGAGAATTCGAGAGATAAGTGATGCCATAAGACGAAACAACATTAGAATAATTGGGATTCCAGAAGAAGAAGAAAGAGAAATAGGAGCAGAAGGTATACTGGAGAGGATTATTGTAGAGAATTTCCCTAATATAGCAAGGGGAACAAGCATCAAAATCCAGGAGGCCCAGAGAACACCTCTCAAAATCAATAGGAATCGACCCACACCCCGCCACCTAATAGTAAAATTTACAAGTCTTAGCGACAAAGAGAAAATCCTGAAAGCAGCACGGGACAAGAAGTCTGTAACGTACAATGGTAAAAATATTAGATTGGCAGGAGACTTATCCACAGAGACCTGGCAGGCCAGAAAGAACTGGCATGATATATTCAGAGCACTAAACGAGAAAAACATGCAGCCAAGAATACTTTATCCAGCTAGGTTATCATTGAAAATAGAAGGAGAGATTAAAAGCTTCCAGGACAAACAAAAACTGAAAGAGTTTGTAAACACCAAACCAGCTCTACAGGAAATATTGAAAGGGGTCCTCTAAGCAAAGAGAGACCCTAAAAGTATTACCAGAAAGGAACAGGGACATTATACAGTAACAATCACCATACAGGCAATACAATGGCACTAAACTCATATCTCTCGATAGTTACCCTGAATGTAAATGGGCTAAATGCCCCAATCAAAAGACACAGGGTTTCAGAATGGATAAAAAAACAAAACCCATCAATATGCTGCCTACAAGAAACTCATCTTAGACCTGAAGACACCTCCAGATTGAAAGTGAGGGGGTGGAAAACAATTTACCATGCTAATGGACATCAGAAGAAAGCTGGGGTGGCAATCCTTATATCAGATCAATTAGATTTTAAGCCAAAGACTATAATAAGAGATGAGGAAGGACACT
>RCUC01145478.1:0-10315 GCA_003697995.1 Taxidea taxus jeffersonii | reverse complement strand
GAAACTATGAACGAGAGCCTTTCTTACTCTTACTTTCTTACTTACTTACTTACTGGGCGGGGGGGTTAGGTGGGGACAACACCCCCTTGAGCTGGAGGCGGGATGCAGATGTTGGAGTCACTGCTGGGAGATTGGTGATAGGATTTTTTTTTGCATGCTGGGGAAAACACAGCCATCCTGTAGATGCCAAAATCTTCAGGCCTTCGTCTGACCTGTGATTTAAAGACTCCGAATCAGGAGCTTCAGAATATTGAGGAATGATTTTTACAGAATTGCAGCAAAGTCTCCCTCAGGGCAGAAGTGACCGTGTTCTATAGGCAGATAGAGAACGTCTGTCTCCAGACTCGAGGAGCTTCTACTTCAGATCCAGGTAACAAAACCCCCTAAAAGCATCCAATGAAACAAACAAAAAGACGAGCTCAGAATCCTGAGTCTAGGGACCCTTCACACAAGGACAGAGGCACCCATACAAGGTTCCCAGCCAACCCATACATCTAACACACCAGTCATTTCATTGCTGGAAAATCACTTTTTTTTTTTTATTTAAACATATAATGTAACCCCACCACCCTCTCCCAACCCCCCCCCCCCCACTCAGTTTGTTTTATGACATTAAGAGTCTCTTTTGGTTTGTCTTCCTCCCAATCCCATCTTGTTTCATTTTTTCTTTTCCTACCCCCTTAGCCCCCACCCCCGTTGCATCTCCACTTCCTCATATCAGGGAGATCATATGATAGTTGTCTTTCTCCGATTGACTTATGGGCACATGTACACGAATGTTTATAGCCACAATGTCCACAATAGCCAAGTTATGGAAAGAACCTAGATGTCCATCAACAGATGCATGGATAAAGAAAATGTGGAATGGAATCCTATGCAGCCATCAAAAGAAATGAAATCTTACCATTTGTGACGACATGGATGGAACTAGAGGGTATTATGGAAAATCACTTTTTAAAGAATCTTCTGTTAGGCTTGTTAGTGTTGATTTCTAATCTTATATTCTAGATCAACTTGTGTTGACTCTAGTTAGCCAGAGCTTGTGGTGGCCCTCTCTGCAGTATGGGTTTCTGAGTAGAGTCTTCCAAATACTAAGCACTGCCCTCTGAGCCTGGCCCAACGTGAATTCCTGATCGGTCAGCTTCTTAACTCACTGTCCCTTAGGATGTCAAAGGAAGTAATGGTCACTTCCTTCATGTCCTTCATGTCTGTGCTGGAGAATTTGAAAGTGCTTCGGAGACAGTATGTTAGCAGACCTCCCAGCCCCCACACACCCCACCCACCCCACCCCCCGCCAGGCATCTCAGTTTTCCAGGTAGGCATCTCTTCCCCTGCCCAGTCACCTGCCGGTGAGCCCATGCGCGGCCGTTCAGGTAAATCGAGCTGAGTCTGGGGCTACAGGGACCACCTGCTTTGTGGTGTTTACAATCCAAGAAGAAGAGAGGGAGATATTGCCAGCGTGATCCTTCAACAGGGCCCTTCACCAGATGTCAGGACCAGCAAATGAAGCTCTTGACATGATCAAAAGTACTCACTTGGTCTCCAGCACCGAGAAAGTCCCCCCAGTGTAGGGAAGTCATCCCAATTGGTGTCAATGCCCCCAGGGTAATGGTGGCCAATCCCATGCCAAGGCAGGCAGAAGTTGCTCTGGGGGAAGGGGATGCAGCACCGGGGACCCCAAACGCAGGATGGTCACAGGGCTAGGAGACAGAGGGTACAAGGGACAGAGCTCAGGAAAGAGGATTTCACAAAGCTTCCCGCTCCAGAAGCCCAGCTCCGCCATCACGTAACCACGTGACCTTCAGGGTCTCAGGGAAACCCTTTGTGCTGCTCTCTCCTCCTCGGAAAAACTCACAGCTCCTGCGTCATGGGTTGTCCTGGGAGTAAACACAGAAAGGTGCTTAGGACAATGCCCTGCACATTGTTCGTGCCCAGGAAATGCTAACCGTAATGTCATTGTGTTTCTTGTTATTTAGACTGGAACCCTTTCCAAAAAGAGGTGTTCCTTTCTAGCCCATTTTCCCGCTCTTAGCTGGGAAGAAAACGCAGGCATTTGGGGCAGAATGTTCCCTGCCGCCCACCCTGCCCCCTGAAGCATCTCTCACATGGTGTGGCCAGCATCCTCTGTCCCACACATCTCAGAACCGTCTGCGAATGGAGGCCCCCATTTTGTTTCCTGGGGTGTATCTGATCTCTGGCACCAACATGCTCCCTGCCCATCAGCCCGCCGATCCCACACAAAACATGTTCAGAGGCCCATCTTTAAAATGACACACGACGGGGCACCTGGGTGGCTCAGTGGTTTAAGCTTCTGACTTCGGCTCAGGTCATGATCTCAGGGTCCTGGGATTGAGCCCCCCGTCAGGCTCTCTGCTCAGCAAGGAGTCTCCTCCCCCCCCCCTCTCTGCCTGCCTCTCTGCCCACCTGTGATCTCTCTCCTTATCTCTCCGTCAAATAAATAAATAAAATCTTAAAAAATAAAATAAAATGACACACCACAGTGCCTGTTTCTTCTTAATTGTCAAAAAGTAAAATCTCCCTGCGCCAGGGCACTTAAAATAGAATGCCGACACTGACTTTTGATAACTAATATAATTACCGTAGAGCATAACACACTTATAAAGTCAAGAGGCAACATTTAAATAAGTTTTAACAGATGTTACCTGTAAAAGTTTGTCCACTGCCCATCTAGTTTAGAGTCTATTACCAAAGAGAGATCTCTGGTCAGGGAGCTCTGGGTTAGGAACATAGCTGTGGTGTCATGGATGTGGGTGTGAGTCCCAGCTCTGCTCCCCGCTAGCTGTGTGACTGTGGCTACATTACTGAACCTTTCTGAGCCTGGATCCACACCTCTAAAATGGAGTCACCAATAATAGTACCATCCTAGCGGGATTGTCATGAGAAGGTTAAGTGAGACCCTGCCAATCAGGGGTGCCACACAGACCCCAAAGCATGGCGCCATTACTGGTCCACATGACCCCAGGCCCACCCCCTTTTCAACAAAGCTTGCTTCCACTGCTCATCTTTTTTTTTAAACAGCTTTATCGAGCAAATAATTTGCCTGCCATAAAATCCACCCATTGTGAGTGTATAATTCCATGGTTTTTAGTAAATTCAGCCTCATTCCAACCCAGTTTTAGAACACTTCCAATACCAAAACCTGTCCTCAAGCCATTTTCAGTCTGTCCCAGCACGTTCTCTCAGCCCTAGGCGACTGCTGATCTGCCTTCTCTCTAAAAATTTATCTTTTTTGGACCTTTCCTAGAAATAGAATCCAACAGTGCAGTCTTGTGAGTGGCTCCTCTCTCTCACTAGAACGCCATCAGAATCCATCCATGCTTTAAAGGTTTCAATGTTCTGCACTCCAACCCACAAAAGAAAGAGGATTCTGATTTCTCCATGGCCTTGCCAACACTTGGTATTTTCTGTCTTGTTTATTACCACCTTTCTAACGAGTGTGTAATGTCATGTTACTGTGGGTTTAATTTGCATTTCCATGTGTTTATTGGCCACCCATATATGTCCACTTTAGTGAAATGCCAATTAGAGTGTTTTGCTCATTTTTAAATTGATTTTTTTATCTTAGTATTATTATTATTATTGATCTGCTAT
This sequence comes from Taxidea taxus jeffersonii, assembly GCA_003697995.1. Taxonomy (NCBI): domain Eukaryota; kingdom Metazoa; phylum Chordata; class Mammalia; order Carnivora; family Mustelidae; genus Taxidea; species Taxidea taxus. The sequence continues at coordinate 6,703 of RCUC01145478.1, read as the reverse complement.
GAAGTCTTTGGCAGCTAAATTCAGTATCTGGGGATACTCAAAGGCCGTTTCTATTGACTTCTTTTCTCCTGAGTAGGGGTCACACTTTCTGGTTTCTTTGCAGGTCTTGTGATTTTTTCTTGAGTGCTGGACGTTGTAGAAAATATGTTATAGTAATGCTGGATTCTGAATCTTCCCTCCTGGGCATTTTTGGTTTTGTGTGTTTATGTAGTAATTTGCCTAGACTAAATCTATAAAACATGTTTCCCCTGCAACTTCTGGCCACCGGTGTTTCTTTTTTTACAGTTTTATGTATAAGCCTGCCTCCTAGAGGTCACCCTTGTGATTATATTTCTTACTGTTCAATCACATATTGATCAGAAACTGTGTTCAAACACCTTGAGCCAATAAAGCTTCCACTTGCTGCTAATGGATCTGTACATGGGCTGATGAACCCATTCCAACCTCAGGTAGTTTTCAAACCCAGATTCGTCTCTCCGCTCTTCTCTCTTGCTTCTCCATGGACCAGAGAGATGTGTGTAGCTTGTACCTGCTCCAGTCTCTGTTGTACACATGCAGAGCCTCCCCTCTGCCTGGGATATGCAGAGGGCTCATCAGACATAGGCCTGATGTTGGCCTCTTGGGCCTCCCTGTTTAACCTCCTGCTACTTCGCTGGCCTATGTGTTGCCCCAAACCCAACCACAAACCATCGAAACCACCGTACCCTCCCCCCAAAACCCCACCCACCCCTGCACACACACACTGCTTGCAGCTGAGATCATCACTTTAACAGGCAAGACTCCAAATCAGGGGAGTTGGCTCTGCTCTGGTTTGACCACCCACCTGCAGAGTTGGGTCGGGAGGAAGCAGCCCCAGACAAAAATGCCCCAGGCTCACTCTGCACCTCCTCAAAGTTTAGTACTTTTCATGAATGAATGCTTCTCTGTTTTTCATAGGCCTTTGGTAGATTATTAGAGCACAGAAATGGTTGTTTTTGACAATTGTGTCTAGCTTTTTAGTTGCTGCTAAGGAGAGATTTGTTGGTGGTTTCTCTCCATCGTGCCAGAAGTCAATTCCTTCTAGATTTGGAATAACCCTATACATATAGCCTTGACCCTCTCCACAATTCCCAGGCAACTCCATCCCACCCCACAATCTATAATTCCCTCTTCAGATTTCAGACATTCAGGAAGATGTGTAGATTCCTGCCTATCTTTTTAAGACCTAGATGAAAGTTATCTACCCTCTCCTGATGGTCCCAGGTCATTCACTGGGTCCTTCTCTTCCCTTGCACAGCTCCTTCCTGGGAATGTATACTCTTCCTGACCAACCATATGGCCCCACCATCTTTTTACATGTGTGTTTCTCTCTCTAAACCAAGAGCTCCTTGGGGTCAGGATTCCTCTCCAAGGTGGAGGCCAGGCCTTGAACATTTTGCTAGCTCGGTACCTAGGCCAAAGTATGGCTCTTGGGAGGGGTTAAGTGGATGTGTGCCAAAACCCTGCCTGAGCAAATTCATGACCAGTAACTCAAATTGTGCCATAACCATTACTTTGCTCATTGTCTCATTGGGGACTGATGTGCAAAGAAAAATAACATAAATGATTCAGTTGTTGTTTGCTTTGGACAGTATTTGAACATGATCTGTTGGTCGTTAATATTAACTCAGGTTTATCCATATCGCTACCCCTGCAGCGGTATAAATAAGGCACAGGCAGATACAAAGAGCTTGTGGCAACAGCAGCTTCTCTGGAAGGTAAGTCACCTTTCTCTCAGAGAAAGAGTTGGTTCCAACTGAGTGTGTGTTTCATTGCTCCTTTTTTCATGTTTCAGGTAGTGCTTGCCTTAGGGAAGTAAAATCCAGTGTGAAAAGTGTGTGTGTGTGTGTGTGTGTGTGTGTGTGTGTATTTTCTAGAATCTCCTCCATACGCTCTTTCCCCACCCCATGACCCCCTCCCCCTCATGGCCCCTCTCAACCACAGTGCCCTCCACCCCTTACTGCCCCTTCCCTCTGCTCAGACCAGGTGGATGGAAGGGGCTGGGAAGGAGGGGAGCTGCTGGGGGAATGATAGGAGTAGGGCAGTTGGGGGCAGGAGCCGTTGCTGGGGGGCTGGAGGAGACAATAAGGGCATGGGCAGGCTGCTCATGGCCAAGAGTCTGGTTGAAAGGAACCAGGGCCTATGGAGGTTCTCTGTCACCTGAAGAAATTGTACTCCATCCCCTCGAAGCCCATGGGGAGCTAGGAAGAGGAAATGATGAATTATACTTTGGGGAACCCACCCTGACTGCAAAGTAGCTGGAAGGGTCAGTGGGGGGCAAGACTGAGAACTGAGAGATGCTATTTTAGTCAGCTTGGTCTGCCATAACAAAATATCACAGACTGGGGGGCTTAGACAACAGACATTTATTTTCTCACATCTCTGGAAGTTGGAAGACTGAAGTTGAGGTGCCAGCAGGGTTGGGTTCTGGTAAGAGCTCTCTCTCTGGTTTGCAGATGACTGTTTTCTGACAATATCCTCATGTGACTTCATCTTTGCAGGTATATGCACAGGGGCAGGGGCAGGGAAGAGCCAATGCTCTGGTGCCTCTTCTTACATGGGCACTAACCTATGACCACATATAAGGGACCCTCATGACTTTGTCTGACCCTAATTCCTTCCCATAGGCCCTCCCTCTACATACCATTACATTTGGGAGTAGGACATCAACATGGGAATTTTGAGGAACACAAATCTTCATCCATAGCAAATGCTATTTCTGTAGCCATGACAAGAGATGCCGTGGTGATGGATCACCAGACACATGCAGAAGAATGGACCATGTGCCCAGAGCTGTGCCAGGAACTGTAGGAAAACCAGGGAGGAATACAGAGCCTTGCTCTAAAGAGGTTGAAATGAACACAAACTCAGAGCGTGGTTCACATCTTTTCCCTTCCCTTTGGGGTGCCAGAAATCCCACCATTAGAGCACCTTTCAGATTCCAGGACTGATTTCTGGTCCCAGTCAGTCATGGGAGGCACATCTGGGGACACAGAGAGGTTCCCCCCCCCCCCAACGATGAGATGGGACAGTAGCTATAAGGACTGAGAGGGCCCACAGGAGATGGTCAGGATTGCCTGAGATGACCTTGCCAGGCCCTCCGTTCAGCTCATGACCCAGTCACCTGAGCATCACCTGGGCTTCCTTTCAGAATTCACACCTGACAGCCCTGAAACCAGATCTGGCCTCCATCTGGGTTAGATGGTGTTAGCAACGCTTTTGACAGGATTGAATTTTTCAGGCAAAAATCTAGGTTTCCAGATTCTTCAGAAATATGAAAAAAATATCTGGCACCAACACCAACACTCCCACATGGGGGACACTGCTGGAACTGAGTGGCACATGCCCACCTCTGCCCTGGACCTGTCTCATCCTTTGCCACAGTCCCCAGTGCTTCTTACTGCATTGCACTTGTTGGCCTTGTCTGGGTGTATTTCTGGCAAAATCTCTGTCGCAACTGAATCTGCACTCCCTGCTTTATCTTTCTCCCTGGTCCTTCCCTTTCCACACTTTTTAGGACTTTGTCATGAGCTCTGTATTTAAAAAAAAAAAGAACAGAAAGAAAGAGAGAGAGAGAGAGACAGAAAGAGGGTAGAGTGCTGCTCTAAGTCATAGAATGTCATAGTGACAAGAGTTTCCAAGACCAGGCTGGGGAAGCTACTTGCATTAGGACCCGCCTGCAGCACAGCCCAGAGAAGAATTAGATCCCTTGTCATCAGGTCATTTATCTTTAATTTGCCTAAAGTCGTGTTCCAGAATGCTTTAGCCTTTCCTCATTAGCCTTAGTTAGCGTCCCCCAATCAAGGACTAAAAGTAACCCCAGCACCCGGGTAACAATGGGCCCTTTCTCAAACCTATTAACATCAAGAACATATTCCATGGCATGTTCACCCCTCTCACCTCTTCCTTCCAATTAGAGCTCCCTGGATTTCTGCAGCAATGTCCCATAGGAAAATGCACACGGCTCTCTCTCTGGTCTTCATCCTCTGTGGCCTCCTTAATAGCACCTGCTGTGAAACTGAACAAAGATCTAAATGGAATATTTACCCAGTCTCATCATGGAAAATTTCACCTTCTCACCACAACATAGAAGCAGGCAATACGGCTTTTGCCCACAAATTGTTCAAAACTCTGCTAATGGAGCATCCCAGAAAGAATATCATCTTTTCCCCTCTGAGTATCTCCGCCTCCTTGGCTATGCTTTCCCTTGGGACCAGATCCATAACACTCACCAATCTCCTCAAGGGCCTTGGGTTTGACCTCAAAGTCATGAGGGCATGGGACGTGCACCATGGTTTCCAGAGTGTCGTCCAGATGCTGAAACAGCTGAACAGAGAAGGACACCTGAAGTATAGGGATATGCTCTTTATTGATAGCAACAGGAAGATCAACACCCTGTTTCTGTGGGACACAGAGCAGATATATGATGTGAAGGCCCAGATGATTGACTTTAGAGACGTAAGAAAAACCAAGAAGCAAATCAACCACTTTGTGGCTACAAAAATGCACAAGGGAACCAAGGGATTCATCACCTCTCTGAGCCCTCATACCTTCCTGTTTCTTATAAACTACGTTTTCTTCAAAGGTAAGGTTTATCAAGTCCATGAATTCCTGTTTGGGTTATCTTAGCCCTTGAGTTTCCTGGAAGATTTCAGTCAGAAAAAAAAATGTATTTTCTGTGATTCTATCCCATGTCCCATAGACCAATAGATTCAAATTTTTCTTTTGCTCTAATCTCCTTGTGCTATCTAGCATTTCTAAATATTTCTGTTCCCAACCCTTTTGGTCATATCATTGGCCAAACTTAAGATATTTTGAAGTAAAATGGAATAACTCTTGATGGCTGAAGAGGATTCCGAGCAGGAGTATGTGTACGCACAAGCATATATCTTCTGATGAAAAGTCTCCTTCCTTGAATAAGTTAAACAATTTAAGGCAATTTTCTTTGTCATCGGACTTCTCAGAACTCTTTTTTTCAATTATCTTATTTAAATTCAATTAATTGACATACAGCGGATCATTAGTTACTGTTACAGAGTTCAGTTTATTCATCGGTTGCCTGTCAGAACTCTTAAGCCATTAAAATGTGGTGGGAATTTTCAAAGAAGGGATGTTGTGGTCATTGTCTCCTAAATTATTTGACAACAAAATCCTTTCTTGGTGCTATAGCTCCAGAAGCAGGCAGTATTTGGGGAAATATCTTTTGAGGAATACAGATTTAGAGAAATCCTATGATGAATATTGTCAAAATTCATGTTTTTGCCTTTCTTTCCTTTGCATCCATCTAGAATTTTAAATATTCTGTTCACTGAGGTCCAGGTATCACTGGGAGGAGGCTGCTCCCTTCTCAAGCCCCTCACTTCGGGGATCCCCAGACATGTAGGTGCCAAAGCCTTCTCCAACAGGTCACTCTGACTTTTTCCTTCATGATTCTCCTAGGCATTTGGAAAATGGCTTTTCATACCAACTTCATGCACAAGGAGGACTTCTTTGTGGATGAGTGCACCACAGTGCGGGTGGACATGATGTGGAAGAAGGAACTCATGATTTATAGCAGATCAGAGAAGCTGTTTACTACAGTGGTTAAAATGCCCTTCATTGGAAACATGTCCATAGTCCTCATGCTCCCAGATGTAGGACAGCCAGACTCTTCTGTAGAAGAGATGGTTGTTCAAAGAGCTACACTTCTGAAGTCCAGTGGCATGAGGTATGCGATTCTGGATGGACTGTCTAGATTCACATTGAAATTTTGCTCAGATTTTGCTTCCTCTGTGCAAGTCTTATTTCAGGGGAATTAAGTATTTGCTTAGTTCCTGACATATTTGTGGAAAATGAAATAAGCCAAGCAGGTAAAATTGTGGCCTGGTTTCCATTATCAGCTGAATGCCCCTTCTACTGTCTAAATTATGGTTCTTCTTCTTACATGTATCAAAAACCCACCCCATACAAACTCAAGGGGGTAAAGAAAAGAATGTATTAGAAAGATGCATCTAAGGGGATAAATACAACCAGGTGTCACTAGGGATTGGATGGGGGACAGCAATATCATTGGGAACTCCATCTCTCTGATGTCATTTGTCCTCTCTGACTCAGCAAACCAGCTGGTTTACTCACCCAACACATATATCCTGACTGTCGATTCCATGCCAGACGCTGCTCAGGGCTGGGAATACAGTGGCTAACCACACAAGTCTCTGCCATTGTGGGATTTCCAGTCTAGTGGGAGAGGCAGTAAGTCAACTAATAACTTCAAATTGCAGTGAAACTACGGAAAAAGTAAGTAGGTGAAAGGATGGAGGATTCAGAAGTAGAGTACTAATTGAGGATCTTAATGAGGTATGATGATCAGGGAATGATCCTAAGAGGTAAATTTCAAGCTGAGTCCATGGTGAACAGACTTGGCTCTCTTCCACTCAAGCAAATGCTCCACTCCAGAGTGAAGCACAAGCTACTGTCTGGGCAGCGTTTGCTGTGGTTGAGGGCCACAGCAGAGCTTGTCTGCCATAATCTGCCACAGCTGTGCTGCACACAATGTCATGTTTGGGACAGGGGGTGCCTCAACAGAGGAACCCAGCTGAGTGGGTTACAATCTATTCAGAAACTCAGCATCACATAGACACAGGCAAAAATGTACTGGTTTATAAACATGAAGTGCTGGGAAGGGGTGGGCACTAGGCACTAGATC